>BQNB010017496.1:0-69843 GCA_026074375.1 Tanacetum coccineum
GCCTCGCGAATTCTGATCCTTGTTGTGTGCTAGCATTTATTGGTATATAAATAGGGGTGAGAAGAGCCGAGCCAGCCGGCCCGACACTATTTATATGGGTCGGACCGACCCATAGTTATTAAAATCCCAACAACTACAAGTGCCATTTAAAAGCCTAGCCCAATATAAAAGAGAGCTGCGTCCCTTGCATCAAATTTAAAATCTCAGCCCAAAATTAAAAGTGTATGCTTGATAACCAAAGATTTCTTACTATATATAAATATAAAATATATAAATATATAATAATAATCAACAATTATAATTCAATTATAGTACGATAAGTATTCCGAAAGATTCAAATCAAATTCCTTTTGACCAAAGGAAAAATCAAAAATCCCCCGGGTCGTTCTTCCAACGAGGTGCAAATTGAAAATCGAGAACGTTTGTGATCGAGTGATTGAATGGGAAAAGGATATTTGGAATTTTTTCTATTTTCTACGATTAAAAAGAAAAAACGAATAAATAAAACCTAAAAATCGAAAGCTAAAAGCGAATTAAAACTAAAAACGAGAACCGGGGTCGAAACCCGTTCTTTAAAAAACAAAATTTTGAAATTTAAACCCTACGGATGCGAAATTAATTTTTCTAAGTGCAAAATGATAAAAGAAAATTTTCTAAAAAAAATTAAAAAAAAATTATTTTTATTTATTTTTTAATGAATTAAAAACAGTTTTAAAGAAAATAAAAGATTAAAAATACTAAACAATTTTAGAAAAATCTGAAAAAAAGGTGAAAAATACTTTGAAAGACGTAGAATGCAAGAAAAATAAAATGTCTCGAAGTGCATTTTGAAATAAGCCAGAAATAAGCCAAAACAGTTTGATAAGCTTAAACTAAAAAATGTGTATATAAATAAATCGGTACCAAGTATGACTAGATGGTCCTACTGGTACCAATGGTTTGTGTGTGCTTAAGGTGAGACGAGTGGGTGTTAAAGGGGAGGTCCAGGGTTCAAATCCTTGGCCTCCCTTTTTGATAAAAATATTTATTTTCTTTTTTTTAAAAACTTATAAACCTAACAAAAATAAACAAAATTAAAAAAGGCAAATTTTTAGAAACTCAAAAATAAGCAGAAAAATAAGCAAAAGAAACCTGACTGAATTGGTTTTTACACTAAAGATTAACTAAGCTAAACTGATGGGCTTATCTAGGGGAAATAAGCTAATGGAAATTAAAAATAAGCAAAAACAGATGATGCTCTAAACCTAATAAGCAAAAGCAAACAAAATTAAACAAGGAAATAAGCAAAACAAGGCAGAAAAACATATAAGCCAATATGGCTAAACTGCATACCAAAATAGCCTCAAGGACAACCTTTGGGCTTAATTTTTAAGCCCTTAGAGGAAGCTTGGGGCTTAATGGGCTATAAGCTCTAAAAGCTTATCCAAGTGGCTATCTAGAACAACAAAGAGAAAAGAATTTGAAACTAAAATAACCTGTTAAAAAGAGCTTGGAAAAGTGTTGTCACAGTCAGCATAAGCTGACTTGGTTTTTCCTAAGAAAAATGTGGCTATTGCAGCCCTCTAAATAAGCTGTAAAATAGGCTCAAAACGGAAAAACAAGTAAAAACAGATGGAGACTAGCTCCTAAAGAGCTTATGCACAAATTTTTAAAAGCTAAAAATAAGTGTAAGTGACAGTAATTTAAAGTTGAAAAGGGGCTTTTAAACTTGAAAAAAAAACTCTAAGACAGATTTGAGTAAAACAAAGGTAAACCAAAAGAGACTCTATGCTACTGCACTAAGACATAAAAACAATACAAAAACCAGTTTTAAAAGTTGGTTTTATAAGCTTGGTGAAACTGTTTTGTCACCAACAGTTTCAAAGACTTGATAGAAAAAAAAACTTTAAAACAATCCTTTAGACCAAAAAGCTTTTGAAAACAGATTAACCACAGCTTAAAAAGAGTTTATAAAAGTAAGCAAAGTGACCCAATGGTTTTTAAACCATTTTGACCCTTTTTAACCCACTATGCCAAACACCTCTTAAAGAGTGAATAACACTTTTTAAAACTGATTTTAGGTGATTAAAGCTTAGAAATTTAAAAACAGATAGTGAGAAAGCAAGAATAAGAAACAATAGGAAGATTCAAACAACAAATAAGCAGTTTAAATAAGCAAATAGGAAAACTAGCAGTTAGAGGGCAAATAAGGCAGTTTCAAGTAAAACTTAAATATAAGACATATAAGCAACAAAGTAAGACAATAAGCATAAAAAACACATAAATAAGCAAGATAAGCAGTAAATAATAAGCTATGCTACAGTAGAAATAAGCAAAAAATTTAAAAGTGAAACTTACAAAGGGTCCTAGCTTTTTGGCAGTGATATAAGCTCTCAAAAGCTTAAAACAAACCTAAATGCTTCTCATAAGCTCTAAACCCATGGCCATCCAAGATTTACCATGCTCCTTCGATTTGACAGATTTCCCTTTTTTGTAATTTTTTTTAATTTCTCTTGTGATCTTTAACCTTGTCTGCAACTTCCTTATCCATGGCGTCTTCATCTGCTATCAGAGCTTCCATAAGTGCATGGTATAGATGGTAGTTGGCAGTATTTCTGTTGGCAGACTTCTTCTTATTCATGTGATTGAAGAGAGCACTCTTTAGATCAAATTCTTCAAGATCAACTTTATCAGTTGACCTGATGGAGTAAGTTGAATCTTGTTTCTCCTCATCTTGTTCCTTTTTGGCTCTGATAATCTCCTTCGGACTCTTTTCTGATTCTTGATTCTTGACAGACTCTGGGCCAGGCAGCACAGAGTATTTCTCGATTAAATCTGCAGTGTGTCGTTCGAGAATCTTAAGGAGAGCATCATCAAGTTTTGTTCCTAGATATTTATCAACAGCCGTAGGAACTTGGGATCTGATTGAAGCCAAAACATCAGCAGAGTGATCAGTCTTCTTTACTTCAGACATCTCTTGCTCTAATCTTGCCACTCTTAGCTGAAGGGCGATGAATGGAGTGATCTCTGGGAGAGATGTTGTGATTGTTGTAGCTTCTGTGTTGATTGGAGGAGGTGTGACCAGTGATGACGGCTGAGTAGATGAGACATCTGTGAAGGGAGCAATCACTGGAGGAGTTGACGTTACTGTCTGATGAATTGTGTCAGGTATGGTGGAATCAGACTCCTCTCTAACTTTAGATTTCTCCTGATCGTCTTCGGTTGGTTTGTCATAAAGAAATTGATCCCCAAAGTTAAAAGTGTCATCGAGATTTTTCATGGAAGACATAGAACCAGAATGACTTTCTGGTTTATCATCGATGACACGTTCGTCTGTTATGAGCTTCAGGTTTTCATGAACCTTTGGGTAGGCGGTAGCGAGGAATTCATCATCCATGTGCTCAGGGTTTGGTCCAGCAAGAGACACATGTAATTTTCCAGAGTCTGATCCAGTCTGGTCTTCTTTCATGGGCTCTGGGTCTGGTCCAGCCAGAGCCTCATGTGCTTGTTCAGGGTCTGATACAGGAATGCTTACTCCTGATGTTACTGTAGACGTGTCTACGTCATCTTGATCCTTGTCACCTTTAGGAGCAGCGGCTTCTGTTTCACTTTCCGTTCTTTCTGAATCAGACGTTGATGAAGATTCATGGATCACTTTCTCTGATGTGTCATCATCAGGTTGAGAAGAGGGTCCAGTTGTTGAATCAGGAGGAGTTTGATCACGCCTAACAAGGATAAACTGATCAGTAGATCTTTTCTTCTTTGACAGATTGATCAGGGAATGAGCTACTTGTTCTTCAGTTACAACGGCCTTTCCCTTTCCCACTACTTCATGCAGTTTGGGAGTTGCTTCTGACACTGGATCCCTGATCGTTACTCCTCCAACAGGTGCCCGACCTTGTGGCAGAAAGGCTGGATCCAAGCTAAGCTTGATAGCTCGTTCCAGGTCTGCATCATCACCTTCTCCTTCTCCCTTTTCTTGAGGTGTTTCCAAACTCAACTTCTTAGCTAGTTCGAGATCAGGATCATCATCTTCTCTTTGAGGAATAGATTCTTGTTGAGCTTCATCTTCTTCGTCAACAAGTTGGAAAGCAGGCTTTCCCTTTCTAACTTTCTGTGGAAGCTTACGCTTGGAAGGTTTCTTTGACGGAGGAGGAGCTGGCTTGGTTTGTTTGACTGGTGTGGTGGTTGTAGGCTTTTTGGGTGTAGCACGCTTTGTTGCAGGATGCATGCTTGCACTTTCTCGAGGGGTTTTCTTTGTATTCTCAGCAACCATCTTCAGATACTTGGGATAATAAGATGATTGTTGAATGGCTTCAGTTATCAGGGGATCGGGAATTGCCATTCCAAACACTTCAACTGACTCACCTTTAGGGACAAACTTGAGATTTCCTAAGATATAATCATCTCCAGTGTGATGAACAGCAGAATCAGGACGTCGATGGATGTTGTTATTGCTTTCCAAGTAGTAGATTATCACCTTGGAAAACCGTCCATAAGGGATGAGGAGAGGAGTCACTTTCTTCTTTGGGTTCTTCAGACTGGCTTTTTGGCTTGCCTTGTGTGAGAAAAATGTCTGGATCCCTTAAGTAAACTCTTCCCATATCAGCTCTGCATGATCAACATTAGTTTGAGTGACGATTCCCCACAGCATTTGCAAAACTGGGTGTCTGGGTTTGTCACTGCCAGAAGTCTTTCTTGTCAAGCATTGGTTGATTAGGGTTAGAATTGCTCTCCATGGTTGATACACATAATTCACCCGTATATTGGAGACAATTTCTACAGGTTCAGGATACCCCAGCTCATTAACAAAATCAATCACAGTGTTACCTAACGGAGGTAACTCAAACGGTTGAGTTGGGATGACAGGAGTAATTGCTAATGCCTTTTTGAGAAGATCAGCACTTAGATCGAACCATTGTTCATCAATTTGAAAACTATAAACCTCAGACTTCTCGTCATATTTCATTGTATTCTAGAATTGTTGCAGGTAGATAGCAGGAACACTTGCTGAGGCAGTGAATGCTCGAAAGAAGTTGGTATTACTCAAGATGTCCACTGATATCTGAAAGATGGGGTTCTTTTGAATCTTTTGAGCATTGAAAAGAAGGTTGCTTTTCCCGATTATTAACCACTGAGAGCGAGGTACAATCTGCTCATCTGTTCTTGTCGGTGGTTGAGTGGGAACATTTTGTTCTGCCATCGTATTCTGCAAAAGAGTATTAACAAAGAAGACAAACATTGCAGAGAAACGATGTTAGAGAGAACTTTAGCATTGATTAAAGTCATGTCATTCCACGATTGATTAAAACAGAGGTAACTCTGGTTTGATGAAAATCTACATTTGAGGACACAGGATGCAAAATTATCCAACAGGATCAATTACTTGTTAACTAAGCCCGGATGGGGTTTAGAAAAGCAACTGGGTCATTCGAAGGGGCCTTGATAGATTATTGGGCCTAATGGGCCAAAATTATGAAACTTAGCCCAAACCGCCGCCAGGCAGAATGCCAACCCGCCGTTAGGAGAATCGAGCAAACCGCCGCGAGGAAGGCACTAAACCGCCATGAATAAAATTTGAAAAGGGCGGGTTGAATATTTTAATATATAAAAATATTCGACCAAACCGCCGAGAGACGGCGGTTTACCTGTTGGAATAAAATAATAGAAAATTATGGCAACCCGCTGTTAGTCAACCCGCCATTAGACAACTCGCTGTGAATCAACCCGCCTTTAGGCAACTCGCTGTGAATCAACCCGCCATTAGGCAACTCGCTGTGAATCAACCCGCCATTAGGCAACTCGCTGTGAACCAGCGGGTTGAATAAGTTATTAAAAAAATAATAAATTCAACCAAACCGCCGTGGTGCGGCGGTTTCCTTGAAAACATTAAAATAATAATAAGATAACCAACTCGCCACCTAGAAACATAAGCAACTCGCCATTCGGACAGATTTCTTAAAATTCAAACCACGCACCTCCTTTGTCAAAACTAATCACATCCTAAGGCATTCCTAGGCTTTCCTACGCATAAGATACACATTACTACCATTCTTTCCATCAAACACACAGACTTTTACTTTCTAAAAGTCAACCCGCCATTAAGAAACATAGGCAAATCATTCACTATTGTTTGAGATAGAAATCCACACATCAAAACTTATTAATATATGCCTTATGAACAATTCCCAGCAACTAAATCACACCTTACAACACTACATTGGCATTTTCATCTAAAACGACCCTAGATCTATTTTTTTCTACACTTTTTAATGTGTTTTCATTCGATTCCATTATTACACACATAGAATAAATGATATAGATTAAAGTTCGATAAATACCTTTGCAAGAAACATTGGAAATCAAAGATTTGAGGATTCGTTCTTGGCGGCGAGTTGCGTGAGAGTGTGTGTGTGTGTTTTATTGTTGACTGAATTTTGAATAGTTTGACCAAAAACCAACTCGCCGCCTCTTTTATATCCTAAGTTTGCAAGTTGGCAGATTCAGTCCCTCAGGTTTCCATCTTCTTTTAATTTTTGTTTTAAGTATTTCTAAGGTTCTTCTAAGTTTAGGCAATTGGCCGATTTAGTCCCTATTGGTTAATAAGGCTAGGAAACAAAAAGAAAATTGCATTTAAATCCCTAATCATTATAACTATAGATAACTTTGGTCCTTTGAGTTAAAATTAATTAACTCCCCTTTAAATATTAACCCATTAGAATACAACAACCATCTTATAATTACACTTTCATAGCATACAACACTCCTAAAAAACCATGGAAGATCCTCCCAATTACTTCTTTTAGAACCTTATGTGATGAAGCATATTTTCACATTCACTCTCCCCCTCAAACAACGACCCGTTTTCTATTGAAAGAGCTGTAGTCGTTGATTAAGATAAAAATTTCAGTTGAACAGCTCTACTATCACCATTTTTAACTATAATCCCATAATGCATGGATATAAAGTAATCCATGCCCAGAAATCAAACCGGGTTGCAATCTGAAGTAATTGGAAGCCTTTTAGTAATTCCAAATGACATAAAATATTTACAAGTTTTTTTTATGTACAAAGGATACACGAAGGCATTTCGTTTACTCATCCTCTCCTTTTTAAATGCGTCTAAGAGTTTCAGGGGTCAAACTCTTCATGCCTAGGCGTGGAAGAAGAAATTCGAACCGTTCTCTTAGTAATGCTTTTGTAAGAATGTTTGTAAGTTGATAGTTCGTTTCCACGAAGTAGAGTTCAACCACTCTATTTTCCATTTGCTCTCGGATGAAATGGTGACGTGTGTCGATGTGTTTTGATCGAGAGTGCTGGACATTGTTATAGCAAAGAGAAATTGCACTATTGTTATCACAGTACAGAGGAATTTTATTGAAGTCAAATCCATAGTCTTTGAGCTGTGATTGCATCCAAAGGATTTGAGCATAACATCCAGACATGGCAATGTATTCAGCCTTTGTTGTTGATATTGTAGTGCTTCTTTGCTTCTATGATAACCAGCTAACCAATCTATCTCTAAGAAACTGAGCACTTCCTGACGTACTTCTTCTTGAATCTTGACATCCCGCATGATCCGCATCTACATAAGCTGTTAGTGACATGGCGTTGTCTTTCAGATACCAAAGACCCATGTTAATGGTTCCTTTCAAGTACCGAAAGACATGTTTGATAGCTTCAAAGTGCTTTTTGGTAGGCTTAGCCTGATATCTAGCACACATGCATACAACGAATACAAGGTTTAGTCTACTGGCTGTAAGGTACATTATGGAGCCAACCATTCCTCTAAATCGAGTTTGATCAACTGGAATCCCAATGAGATCCTTGTCCAGTTTCAATCGATCCACCATTGGCGTATCGACAGGGTCAGAGAGATCCATTCCATATTTCTTTAAGGTTTCGAGAGCATATTTTGCTTGGTTAATAAAGATGCCTCTGGGACTTTGGGAAACTTGTAGTCCTAAGAAAAACGACATTTGTCCCATCATTGACATCTGAAATTTGGAGCTCATTTCGTTGCAAAATATGTGACAGACATTATGATTTGTTGAGGCAAAAATGATGTCATATACGTATATTTGAACAAGTAGAATATGTTTGCCTGATTTTCGTGTGAATAACGTTGGATCTACGGCACCCTTGAAGAAATTGTTGGCCAACAGGAACTTTGATAGTGTGTCATACCACGCCCTTGGTGCATGCTTTAGCCCATAAAGAGCCTTCTTCAGACGATAAACGTGAATAGGATTATCCTGGTCTTTAAATCCTTCATGCTGACTAACAAAGACTTCTTCTTGAAGATCACCATTCAGAAAAGCAGTTTTGACATCCATCTGATAGATGATCATATTCTTGGTTGCGGCATTGGAAATAAAGATTCTGATGGCCTCTATTCGTGCAACTGGAGCAAATGATTCTTCAAAATCAATACCTTCCTCCTGACGATATCCCTTTGAATTCACCATACAGAAAGCATTTGAAATCTTTTTGATAAGATGATTCATATTCTTAGTTAGACATGCAATTGGCAATTGAGATTCTGATTGGCCTCACATATTCTGCAACTAGACAAACGATTTCTTCAAAATCAATGCCTTCCTCCTGACGATATCCCTTTGCAACCAACCGAGCTTTATTTTTCAGTACATCACCATATTCATCAAGTTTCACTTTGTAGATCCACTTGAGAGCGATAACCATAACATAGATTAGACGAGGTACTAATTCCCATACTTCAAGATGATCAAATTCGTGAATTTCATCTTGCATGGCTTGAAACCAGCAGTCTTCTATCACGGCCATTTTGAAGTTCTTGGGTTCGACTTTGGACAGTTCTGTATGGAAACAACACCATAAAGCATCGGATGCTAACTGTTTTCCTGTTAGATCCAGAGACGAGAGGATTTGCCAAACGATGTATCCAGAGATAGATGATCTTTTGGTCCATCATCTGAGATGATCTGGGGGTAATTAACTGGTTTGGGTTTCCCGCTGAATTAACATTCCAGATGATGATTGTGCGTAACCTGGATCTCAAGTTACAATGTATATGTGAAGGATGAAGAACATCATGATGATTGGGTGTCATCGTGAGAGGGTTCTTCTGGCAGATTTCTTGATGTTTGGAGCAGGAATGTGAATATCGGTGTTCATGAAGTGAAGCACTTTGTCGACGGTCATCTTAGCAACTCGTTGTAGACAAAGATGTACCTTGGTGAAACAACTTGATGCGTTAATTTTCAGGTAGCAGAGGTACTGGTTCATTACTATCGAGATTGTTCAAGGTGTTCAACAAACATTGGTTGAAATTAACAACTCCGCTATTAATCAGTTAGAGCGGCCTTGATTTGAGTTGTCCAGAGGGACATGATGAAAGGCTCCGGTCCTGAACTCATGCGTACAGGAGACATAGACTGATTACATCTTATCGAATGTGACGTGAATTGTTTCTATTAACGACGACGTTTCTTCTTATTGTAGATTCTAATAGCCCTTCCTGCCTAGTAGCATTCCCAATGAAATCCCAATGTCACTTTGGCTTGAAATTTTCCCTAGATCTTCGCTATCATGTCGTAAAAAATGATAGCACAAAGCAACCAAATACTCGGAAAAATGTAAGATCAGAGCTTCTTATCATGAACAAGCTCATAAGGGGTTTTGTTAATATGAGTTAGAATTAGTGATCGGTTCTAGGTTAACAAGCAGAAGCACCAACTTCTGGGTTCTGCCCATAGAGAAACATGGGTGCATATAGAGAATAGAACAATCATTGTACGTGCTCCTGCTGCTGTCCACCAGTTGGTAATACGATTACGTCTTTCGCAACATCGTTTTGTTAAGGAGTTCTCGTGGAACAAACTTTATGATGAAAATATGCCAACACCGGGGTCATAGTGTGATTCAGAGCATAACGCTTGGTTATAGGCCGGGGGGGTGGGGGGGGGCGGGATATGGAGGGATCCCGGTGTATACGGATGCTGGCGCGTGTTTATGACCGGATGTTAGGGGGGGGTGTGGCTGAGTGATGTTGTGGTGGATCTTGGGTATATCTGGGAAGGGGACTGGTCATCTCTTGTGTTAGACATGCTGACAGAACTAGTTGCGTGTACACAGCGGTCTCACAGCCTACTACAAGATAATATCGAGTGACAAGACAACTGAACAGACTGGAATCATTCATAACAGTAAGATTCATCCACACAGTTCTATCGGGTATGACTGTTATATTCAGGTCTTTCACCCATGTGTACAACCTCAAGAACTTACCCATGTGAATCCTTGAATCGTGCAATACAACCCTCAGATGTCACTGGAGACATATAGAACTAGTTTGTGTTCTTCTCCAGGGCATAAAGTGGGAAGGTCTGCAGGTACGATCTAGGTGGTTAGCGGAGTTTCTGTCTATGTGCGTGAGAGATTATTTACTGGACGTTCGGAAGGAGGGCTGGTTAAGCTGACGGGCGTCTTATCTAGAAGGTAGAGGGGGTGGGTGACATCTGTCTAGGGAGGTACATGGTGGTGTGGGGGGGTGAGGATAGTTAGTCTACTAATTAGGTGAGTGGTTGACATGTGTGTGTGCGTGGTGTCAGTGCAAAGATGAGCTTTTTCAAACTTCAATCAGAAGACCTCTAAACCAATCTTTCGAGCAAGATCATTTAGTGTGTCAAATTTAAATGGTTTAAAAAGACGATGCCACAACCATGATTTGGACTTGGAACTTTGGACAGCAAGCATATCGGAGAAAGAATCAACATTTCATCTTCCGATATTATGTACAAATTGGTGCTACGACTACCTTTAAGTATGTCTTTACCCTTAAATACATGAACAAAGCAAGTATGCTTTCGAAGCAAATCCAGATCAAATCACAAAATGCCCTACAGAGAATAATTTGTGTCCAAGTCCCTCCTCGTTGTATACTCTTGAGATTACACTGTCCACCCATAACATAAATCTCCATAACCCATGATAGCTAGTAAAGTGATATTCCCTAATCTGACTGACGCGATGAACTTTTCCCACAAAATTCATGAGCTTTGAACGATTCCCCGTCATATGTTTTGAACAGCCTGAGTCCAGATACCAAAGCATGACCTGTACGACCTGCATTTGAAAACAGTCGAGTTTGGAGAGTTTGCAATTTCGGTTCCCCAATTTTGGTTGGGGTCATGTTGGTTAGCATATAGAGTAGAACATTTCACAGAAAGCTTAGTTAAATGGCACATTTCGCCTAAGGCAAATTTTCTTCTTGTGGGCTCCATTGGATAACCACAATCAATTTTTTCCTAAGGCAAGTTTTCTTTCCTTTGGGTCATCCATTGATAACCAATATCTATAAATAGTGTTTCCCGTTGCTTTCCAAACCCGCTTTTGGGTCTTGTACAAACTGTTATCAGACAGTCAGCTTTTGGGTTTCCTCAAAGATTAGCTTCCCTTTATTCAAGACAATTTTAACAGTGGAGGTAGCATTCACAGAATTCAAGATATTAACAACACACATTTCATGACTTGCAGAGTTTAAACATTTGTTACAATTTTTGCACACAGATTCAAAATTCAAATTAATTACAACACGCTTAGAGCTAATACTAGAATCAACTCGATTCACTTTTGTCCAAACTGACTTATTTGTCCTAAGGTGTACTTCTACTTCCTTCTTATTCTCCTTCTTAGCAGACAGGATCCTATTTTTCTTTGTATTGCTTCTAGGCTTTGATCCGCTTGCTTCAGTGGAATCGTTTACTCCTGTAGAGGGAATCACAGGGATATTAGTCTGTTGAACTTTCTGGTGCACTTCGTGTTTCTGTGTGTTGCTAGATGAAGTTCCTGGTTTATCACTAAAAGTAACTTGCTTTTTCCTAGTAACAGGGGTAGAGGGAGCCTTGTTATCTCTTTCATTGAAACTTTTTGGGCAAGTGCCAATCACATATTCTAACAATTCCTGAGATAGCTTAGTGTATTGGCAAGCATAGTTAAGTGTATTATCCAGTGGTTTAACTACTCTAGCTTCCTCTACAATCTCCCTAACTGTTTCTACACTCTCCTTAAGATGGCTGATATAGTTTAAATGAGCACTCCTATTGTTCTTAAGGGGATGAGGGATGGGCTTAACGTCAATGGCATACATGCCAGGCGCAAGAACTTTTGGTTTGACATAGTCACTAGTGAAACAAGACTCTTTGCTTCGCAATTGAGCTTTTAGACTCTCAATTTCATTTAACATAGTAGATGTCTTTTCACTTGTGTGAGCTCGCGTAATCTTAATTGAGTCATACAATTCCTTGTAATGTTGTTTGACCTTTTCTAGTTCTACTCTAACGCAATCATTTTGTTCAATAAGAGCAGTGACATCTTTAGCATTATAAGGCTCACAACTTCTGTCATTCACAAATAGCACTAGAACTTTCAAGTTTCTAATCACTTTTGTCCTTTTCTTGAATTTTGATGTTCGAGATTCTGATCTTAAAGAATGAGTTAAAATCAGGAGCTTCCTGCACTGTGTGTGATTTGTTATTATCAAAACTTTCTTGAAGATGTTGATACTTTAATTGCAAATTTAGGCATTCCCCTTCAAGTTTTGAAATAAGTTTTGACTCATCATGAACTTTAGACATGTCAGCTTCAAGATCTAGACAACGTGATTTTTCCACATCATACAGCAGTTGAGTCGACAAACAATTAACAATCAGATTCTCATTCAATCAGAAATATTGTTTCTTTTCAATTTCACACATGCTTGTCTACAGTAATCTTGAGTCCAGCTTCGTTATTCATTTGATCAAAAATTCTTTATTTCTTTAACTTCTTTAACATAGGGCTGTTTGAAACTCCAACAAAGTGTTCTTTAAGAGTTTTGAAAATGAATAACTTACAGTGGGTAAACATCTTTTTGTTTTTTGCTCAAAACCTCTTTCCCCCTCTGTAATACTGTTGGGGTGATTCTATTTTTACAAGTTTTGTCAATATTCCGTGAAAAATTGTGTGTATAAAGATTAATCTTCACATTGACTTTTTATTGGAAAGAATTCTGACAACTTGACAGAGTATTGGGTTGGATACACTGTCAATGCTGAAATTGGTTTTTGGAGCTAAGTATCATCCTTTTACTGTTGTTGTCATCTATTGACCAAAATATCTGTCTGGGTCAGATTCCTTGGGAGCAAAGGTTGCAAGAAAGTTCTCTTTCAAGTATTCGGGGGGGTGGCAATCCTAACTTTATTTTCCTACATAGAGGGCTTTGCATTTTCAACAACATTCTATGTCCTAGTTAATCTCAGCTAACTCCAACGCGTATCCTCTGAGTCATGGACGGGGAGGGGCGGAGGCGGGTGGGGTGTATGAATGGTAGTGACAAGTTACAAGACGGCAGTTTTGTTGACAGGAGCAGACTGAGCTTCTTTGCATGAGTGAGACATAAGGGGTTTTTGTAGCCTATTGCCTACCTGTTCTTTTCACATAAAATGTTTTTGGTTTACATAAAAAACATGTGAACCGTTGAACAGACTGATCTGTTTGTATAATCTATCTTCATCTTATCTTTTAGCTTTTTATGTCTAAAAACACTTCAAGGATTTATCTTCTTTTGTTAAAATCTTTTTCAAAATGATTACTTCTTCTCTCTTTGACTTATAATGCCAACGGTAGAACTAAGTTAGTATTTTTGTGCTGATGAATTCTGATTATCAAAGAAGTTTTCCTTTCTCTTTCGGTCCAAGATAATTATTCTCATTGTTCATCAATTTTCCGTTCTCGATCAGTTAATTCAAACTTTGCCCGTTTTTCATATTCCCCGACCAGTTCCTTATATCTAGCAAGTTCAGAGGCCACTGAATCACTAATTATCATGTCTGGTTTATTTGCTAATCTACTTTGTACTCCCTGTTCATGCATTTCATCAAGAAATTGACCCATCAATGCTTCATTTCGCATAGAATATACATTTCTTGAACAACATGATCTCGTTTGGCTCCATATACTGATCATACGGAAATAAATTACTTACTCGTATAGTCCAGCATCGTGAGTCAACAACGTAGTTGTGTTGTTCATCGGTTTACATCTCGTGTACTTCATGATACTCATCTAAATGATTTACAAATGTATCATGATCTTATACCTCAGAAGGAGTATTTGAGTCATATGATGTTCCGGCTTCATCATAGATTCGATCTTCCGATGTGAGATTTGTCATGAACATGGTCTGTGTGATGGGACCCTCGTCAACATCAGAGTCGAATGCATCACATTCATCAGCTTCAAAGACATGGTCCACATTGAGTGCCAAATCATTCTCGGGTGAATCATCCACATCATCATCAACGTTGGTAACCTATTCTCCTGCTAGAAACAACGACTGTTCTTCATCCAGAACTACACCACTCTCCTGGGCTTGCATTAGTAGCATCTTGTCCTTGAAGTAGTCTGAATCTTGAAGACGCTTTGGCCTTAGACATTCTCGTGCTATGTGCCCTAGTCCGTTACATTTGTAGCACTTGAATAGGTTCTCGCTTGACCAGAATAATAATACCTCCTGGTTTCTGACCTCCTACATCCAACTACCCATTTTCCTCTTGCATTGTTTCACTGAAAATGGGTCTTTCCCTTGTTTATTCCGCATGTATCTTCCAATGACATCTTGAACCACAACTTCCCGTCTTGAACCATACTATGTTCCCTTGCATTAGATCGACGCTCTAAGTGATTGTTTATTTGAGGAAGATGTGATTTGTTACGATTGAGTGAGGAGGGCAAGTAAGTTGGATAACTATCATCAAGTTTTTCTGTAAGAACTTTTCCTGAGTCCATTTTGAAAGTTGTCAAAGATATGGTTCTTTTGAGGATCGAGGAGACTTGGATGATTATGTTGGATACTGCTGAACTAAGGCGTCAGACACTAGTGCCAAAGGATCATTATTTGGTTGACTGAACCTTTCCGTCATAATTCTGTTCTCATTAGCATGCACCTCATGTTGCTTTAAGTAGGCATACAACTGATCAAAGTTTAACCTCATTCAACCTCTGTTAATTTTGACTTCAGGTTAAGAATTTTTTTTTTTTTTTTTTTATTTTTTTTTTTTTAAGCTACTCCACTCAGGTAGACATTTGTGGTTCATAAACTTTGTGTTAAGTTGCATCCTTGGCATGGTCATCTTGATGTTTCTTATGTCATGTAATGGAGCTCGAAACCGAACGTAGTATCCTTGAATTGGTTTTTCTCTTTGGATTTGACGGAAGTGTTCCAAATTCATCGTATAACTGAGATGTCCTGTCATCCTTTGTAACTCAGAACCTTCCAGAATTATCTATACGGTTTTTCCAAATGTCTTTGTCGTCAGTTATAGTGATTGATGAGTGAGCTAGATGTCCTTTTGTATACCTTTAAGTAGGATATTGGTTGCACGACATGGTTTAGCTTTAGAACCATTTCCCTTTCTCAGCCTGAAAGGTCGTTAAGGAACCTTCTAGCACTTACTGGACCTGTTGAACTGTCACCCCTCAGTTCCTCCATTAATGACATCTGAGACCGTGTCCCGATATGAAATGTCCTTCATTGATGGGACTTCAAAATATGTCTCTCCATTAGCCTTTCCCTAGACAGACAGACGTAAACGTTGATGCCAAGATTCAAAGTCGTTCTATCAACATTGGTGGGCGTGTATCAGAACCGGCACACTGGATGTCTTCTTGCATACTAGACATCTTGTATTATTATGATATGATATGTTTTGATCGATCAATGATTAGTGAGGGTACGTTAAAAGTGGTGAAGTGAACATATTCGTTTCTTGGTTTAGTGATATTAAGTCCCAAGTTTGAAAGTAGATTTCAAATTCTAAGACATTAAGCTCAACCCCCGTTAGAAGGCTACCAAACCGCGACAAAGAAATAAAGAGTGCAACTCGCTGTGAATTTTAAGGCAACTCGCCGAACACAACTCGCTTGCAGCAAACCCGCGCTAAGAAAGAAATACAAACCGCCTCTATATTTTAATCAAACAGCCGTTGAGTTTTCAAACTCGCGCAGAGTTTCCTATAGAGAATTGCTATTACAATATCAAACAGCTAATAACTCTGTTCAAACCTGGTAAGTAAGTCCGCTGGTAAGCAACTCGCTGCTTAGTATAAAGCAACTCGCCTCTTTAGCAACTCGCCACCTGTCAAACCGCGTGTAAGTAACTCGTCTGCTTAGTATACAAGCAACTCCGCCACTTGAGCAACTCGCACCTAACAACCCGCCATGTGTCAGAGAGTTGGTAACCTACATAATAAAATATTATATTTAAGCAAACCGCCGTGAAGAAATTCTAGCAACTCTCCACGAAGAACAACGACTTTTATCACACAAAATCACTTATAAATCACCCTTTTGAATGATTTTGCTGAATTTCTTTTGCACAAACACAGTTACCATAAGGCAAAAGCAACTAGAAACACCTAAACTTTATCAATACAAACATCAAAATTCAAAGAACTTCAAAAAACGAGCTATGAGCCTTCAAAGGTACACTTTTCGATCTAAAACAAGCAAGAAATCGCACATACACACGATCTGATCATCCTATAAGCTCTGATACCAATTGTGGTATATCCTATATCATAACACGGGGTCGATTCTTGGATTTGGCTAGTTTCTAGAGAGAGAAACACTTGAGAGAGAAAAAGTGCTTTTATGAAATAAGAAAAAGAAATGACTAGCTTACCTCTTCCAAAGTTGGAAGAGGCTTATATAGTACTTACAATATACCGGGTATTCGTACCCGACGTAAAACCGAAAAACGTACTATTAACTATTAAACTACGAGCTATAATAAACAGTAAAATACACGGGGTGACCGAGTCTTTTTCTAATATCTAACAGAACCGAACGAGTTGATCTCAGTTAGAACCGAACGAGTTTTCTTAAGTTAGAACCGAACTAGTTTCTTCAGTTAGAACCGAACTAGTTGATTTAGTAGGAACCGAACGAGTTGATCTCAGTTGGAACCAAACTAGTAAACCGAACCAGTGGAACCGATCTAGTTTATTTATGTTGGAACTAAACTAGTGAACCGAACCAGTGGAACCAAACTAGTTTATTTGTGTTGGAACTGAACTAGTGAACCGAACTAGTGGAACCGAACTAGTTTTTTTGTTTGAGAATCGAACTAGATAACCGAACCAGTAGAACCGAACTAGTTTTTGTTTGATAACCGAACTAGATAACCGAACCAGTAAAACCAAACTAGTCAAAACCTATCAACTCAAATTTCTAAATTATACGGTTATTTCTTTGACTTGTAAAATCCGAGAAAACGATTAACTTGCTTTTCCGGTTTTTTGTCGAGAATTGTAAAATCCCGTGTAGTTTCAAGAATTATTTCAAGACTCAACAACCACACATTCAAACACAATTCCTTTCTACCACCGATCGATCAATTAGAAATCTTTTTATCCCACGTTATAAGACGTACTCTCCTGAAAATCGACTCTCTCGTGTGACATTAAACGACCGATGCTTGAAAAACATATGTATGATTCATGGAAAAGCATAATAGAACTTTATATGATGAATATACCACATGGTAGAATGATCATTGCTTCCGTTGAGAAAGGTCCACTTGTCTGGCCATCAATCACTATGGATGGTGTAACAAGACTTAAGAATATATTGAGCTACCCCGTGCAGAAGCCATACAAGCTGATTGTTGAACATCAAAGCAATTAATATCATTCTCCAAGGCCTTCCAACAGAAATTTATGCTCTTGTGAGTCAACATCATGTAGCCAAGGATATTTGGGAGAAGATTAAACTGCTCATGCAAGGAACGTCGTTAACAAAGAAAGAACGAGAGTGTAAGTTGTACGATGAATTTGATAAGTTCACTTACAATACATGGAGAATCGCCTACACGATAACTACTTTAAGATACACCACTGCTACACAATGATATACATCTAAAGATGTCCACTGGAGCAAATTTCAAGTTAATACCAAGTTTCTGAACACACTTTCCTATGAATGGAGGCAAATTGTGTTACTGAAGTTAAAGTTGGTCAAGACTTGCATACTGACCAATGTGATCAGCTTCATGCTTACATGAACAACATGAGCGAAAGGGGGGGGGGGGGGGGGGGGGGGGGGGGGGGGGGGGGGAAAAACATCAAATGAAGTTTGTTTGATGCGTGAACGTAACTCTGATCCTCTTGCTTTAGTTGCATCTCACCAAATAACACAATCACCTTATCAAACTCATCAACACACTTACCAAAACACTCAACTTCAACCACCAGCTTCAACATATCCATATCCACAGTATGGTTCACCTTATTAGTCTCAATAATACTAAACTCATCAATCATCAACACCTCTTTCAGTAACTTACCCATCTAATGATTTTCAATCATCAATTCACCACAACGTTTATTCTCCATCATCATCCATCCCTCAATTGGAATACCCTCACCAAATTAACCAACAATCTGAATTTTCCCAACAAGACTCCGGTCTAATTGTTCCAGTGTTCCATAAAGGTAATGATCCCATTGATGCCATCAATCACATGATGTCATTTTTAACTGCAGTTGTCACCTCCCGTTATCCCACTACCAATAATCAGCTGAGAAACTCGTCTAACCCTAGGCAACAAGCTACCATCAATAATGGAAGAGTGACACTACAACCAATTCAGGGGAGACAAACTTCCTTTGATGCGGGTACTTCAAGGACTTACACTCCAGGAGCAAGTAGAAGCAATTCTGGAAAACAAAGGACAGTTATTTGCTACAACTGCAAAGCGGAAGGTCACATGTCCAGACAGTGCACCAAACCAAAGAGAAAAAGGGATGATTCATGGTTTAAGGAGAAAGTGTTGCTGGTACAAGGTCAAGCACATGGTCAAATTCTAAATGAGGAGGAACTAGCTTTTTTGGCAGATCCAGATATTCTTGAAGGTTAAGGCACACAGACTGTTATTACTCACAATGTTGCTTATCAAGCTGATGATTTGGATGCATATGACTCTGATTGTGACGAACTCAACTCTGCCAAAGTTGCTCTCATAGTGAATTTATCTCATTATGGTTCAAATGATCTTGTTGATGTACACAATCATGATAATATGAATATAAATGCAGTAAATCAAGCTGTACAGGTGATGTCGTTTTCTCAACAGTCGAATGTTGTGAATCATTCACAGACTGAAATAACCAGTGATAGCAATATCATTCCTTATTTTCAGTATATGATTGAATCACAACAAGCAACTGTTCAGAATTCTAACTCCTCTGCACAACAAGATGATTTAATATTATTTGTGATTGCATAACTAAAAACCCAAGTTGCTAATTGTACCAAGATAAATCTGGAAAATAAGAGTGCTGAGCTTGAAAGATATAAGGATCAAGTTAAAGTTTTGAAAGAAGGACAAAATGTTGACTTAAGGAGTAAGTATAACATTTCAGACTCATGTGCACGGTCTGTAGAGATTGATCTTCTTAAACAAACTCTTTCAGAACATTTAAAAGAAAAGGAATCTTTATTACAAACGGTTACTCTTCTAAAAAATGATTTTAAGAAAGAAGAATCTTGGAACATTGATAGAGAAATAGCTCTAGAAAAGCAGATCAAACCTCTAGATAATATTGTTTTTAAAAGAGATCAATCTGCACAAACTGTTCACATGTTGACGAAACCTCAGTTTTTCTATGATAATACCACTGAACAAGCTCTAGGTTTTCAAAATCCCTTCTATCTGCAGAAAGCTCAGCAGTCGAAACCAAAGCTATATGTTAGTGATATTATTGTTCAAACTAATCCTATTGTGATTCCTGACTCAGAAGAGACCTTAGTACTTGCTGAAGAGAGTCGTTTCAAAATGCTTTTAAAACATAAGGATAATATGATGTTAGAAAAGAAAAATCAAGTTGATACCACACCAATAGATTATGCTGCTCTTAACCAACTTTATAAAGATTTTCCAACACGATTTGTTCCACAAACTGAATTATCTGCTGAACAAGCCTTTTGGTCTCAGAATTCTGTGAATTCTTCAGAACCCACACTTTCTATTAGACCCACCAATGTTGAGGTTCCAAAAGAACTTCCTAAAGTCAGCATGGTTAACACGAGTTTGAAGAAACTTAAACACCATCTTGCTAACTTTGATGTGGTAGTCAAAGAAAGGACCACACCCACAGCTATCACTGAGGGTTCGTGGGGTTTCGAACATACAAAAGCTTGTTTTAGGGATGAAATAATTCCATTTGTAAAAGCTCTGAAGGACTTATTTAGTACATTCAACCAACATTTGGTTGATGAACTTTCTGAAGTCCAAAATGTCTTCTATCAAATGGAACAGGCTGTGGAACAACATCGTATTGAGTCAAAAACATTTGAAGTTAAGATGAATCAAGTTTTGAACGAAAATGAACGACTCTTGGAACAAGTGATGAGCAAAGATATTGTGAACTTACTTGTTAATCCTTCCGTGGAGAATGATTCTGTGAATGTGCATGAATGTCAAAAGTGTCTCAAACTTGAGACTGAGCTTCAAACGGATTTTGTTAAAAGGGAAACTTACGATAAACTGTTCAAAAGTTTTACCATTCTTGAAAAACATTGCATCTCTTTAGAAGTTGACACTCAACTTAAACAGGAAATTTTTCAAAGGGAAAATTCTGTTTCAAATCAAAGTGTTCCAAGTTTTGATCAATTGTTTGAATTAAATGAATTGAAAGCTCAGTCCCAAGAGAAAGACACGGTAATTAAGAAGTTGAAAGAGAGAATTAAATCTCTAAGTGGAAAAATGGATAAGGATAAGATCAAACAGGACTTCGAAGAGATTGAAACCATTAATATTGAATTGGATCATAGGGTGACAAAGCTTATTGCTGAGAATGAGCATTTGAAACAGACCTATAAGCAACTTTATGACTCGATTAAACCAGCACGTATTCAATCAAAAGAACAATGTGCTAAGTTAATTAGTCAAGTCAACTTAAAGTCTGTGGAAATTTCTGATTTAAATGCAAGTCTTCAGGAAAAAGCTTTGGCAATTACAGCTCTCAAGGATGAATTAAGGAAACTTAAAGGAAAAGCCCTAGTTGATAATAATGTTTCAAACCACCCTAGTGATCCAGAGTTGCATCAAGTTAATGTGGAACCAATAACCCCCAAATTGTTGAATAAAAGGACAGCTCACTCTGCCTATATTAAGCATTCTCAGGAAGAAGCCGCAGTTCTTAGGGATCTAGTCGATCATATTAAAGCTAATTATCCCTTAGATCCACTCTTAGAATCTGCCTGTAAGTATACTAAACTAATTCAGGAGATGCTTTCTAAAATCAGTAAAACCTGTCCTAGTATCAACAGTTCTGGAGAACAATTAGTGGCTGTGACCCCGATGAACAAAGTCAAAAGAGTTAGATTCACTGAGCCCGTCACATCCTCAAGAAACACAAAAACCAAGTACCCCGAAGCCAAATGTCAACACACCAAGAAATTAAATTTTAAGGGTTGATTGAAATGCCAAACCCTAAACAATTTATTTATATGAGAAAAGAGGAGAAAAGAAAAGAAGGGTTAAATTGCTAATTAAGCAAAGTTGCACTAGAAGGGGAAAAGCTGTCAAGTCCCCATACTTGTATACACAAAGGGACGAGTGTTGCAACTAGTTATATAACTCTTGGGGACTTGTTTTGCCAAGTCCCCAAAGTTATATAACCACAAGGACGACGGGTGCAAATAAACACAGAACCTAGAGGGACCATTTGTGCCAACTCCACAAAACATCATCTGTTATAACCCCTAACATCTTTTCACGCTCGTTTTTTCCCTCCCAAAATCACTCACGGGGTTCTCCACCATCCTTTTACCCTGTAAAACAATTCCCCTAATGGTTTCATTTTCCCCTACTCCACCTCCTTTCCCAGTTAAAATGGGCCAAGTTGGCAATTCCCACCCCCCCAAGGCTTAATTCGACAGACAAGATTGAATTTGAAGATTGAAGGGCCAAGATTAGAGTTTAACCCACTCACAAAAACTAAACTTTGATGATTTCACTATTAAGGGACTTTCTTTATGACGCGTTTATATCAATCACAAAACTTATAATGATATTTTTTCTAAAATACTCATTTAGATGGATTATATATCCTGGTCAAATCTAGCCAAATTTTATGTATATGAGAAGTGTCGAAACATCAAATTTTGCTAAATAAAGTTATCAATGTCATGTTCAAAACTGGTTTATTAAATCTTAAATCTTTTCTTGGTCACACAATCGGTTGACACAAATTAAATCTCGGGACGAGATTTCTTTAAGGGGTAGGTACTGTAACACCCGGCAATTTCCGAAATTCTAAATGACTATTTTACCCTTTGACTTTTCGGGTCCGATTTGACTTCTTAACTTTTGACCTTTTATCGTCACATAAAAACGATTACCGCGTAACTGGTAAAATTTTCGGAACATATTTTAATAATAAATCATATTTATTATTACATACCTCGAGTACAAATTTATTTTTAAAACTCATTTGACTTGAAAACGAGAAAATATAGATTTTATTCCTAAGTTGACTTATCAAAAACGACTCGCTAAATCACGTTTTCACAACTCGGACTCTAAAGCAATTTGATGTAAAACGACATTCCTGACAACTTTTTAGTTTTAACCGAGACCCGAAAACAGTCAGAAAGTGACTGAAATGCCCTCGCAAGATTTAGAAACGAGAAAATAATTATATTATATTTAATTAACACTTTTTATTAAATGAAAATATTTAATAAATTAGTCATTATTTTATTCGAAAACGTTTGTTGATAACGCGAATATATGAGTTAGAAATATATTTTTATTTCGGACGAGACGTAACCAGTTCACCAAATAAATAACGAACATTTTTATAAATGTTATAAAATATTTATGAAATACTATCAAGTAAATACTCAGTCGGCGTGAAAACCATTTTTTTAGGAAAAATGATTTGGAAAACAATGGCTCAAGTTTCGTGTCTTGAATCATCGTTAACTAGCTTAAACGAGCCCCGAACCTTATGTTAACAAAAATTCCAAATCTCCATTCTCCTAGTCCCTCTAGTTATTTTCACCACAACCTGAACTATAACCAACTTGCCACATTTTTTTTAACTTTCATAAATATATATATATATATATATATATATATATATATATATATATATATATAATAAATATAAATATATATATATAGATATATTATATGCTGATTTGTGTGTATAACCATTAGGGTTTCACCATTTTTTTTATAAAACACACACACACTCTATAAGTTTTCCGGCGCCGTCACCGGAAGTCCGGCCACCCATTCCGGCCACCCACCTCAGCCGTCGGCATCCATCATCTCCGACATCATCGCAACCATCACCACATCCACACCATCTACATCACAATCATCATCATCATACCACCATCACCTCATCACCTCATCACCGTCGCCGTGACCACCAACAACATACCAGCCGCGCCACCACCTTGCTGCTGTCACCGCGCCACCAGCCGCCACCATCCCCACTGTCGCATCTCCTTCATCGCCGCCACCTACTTTCCATCTCCACGCCACCACTCTCCTTACCACCACCTCCTCGTCACCAAAAGGGTGCACCTGGTTTTCTTATCAACACCGAAAAGGGTGCGTTCGGCTTAATAACGGCACCAAGGGTGCGTTTGTTTTTCTCAGCCGTAACCCACCACCATGTCACCCCCACCTTCCGAGTTTGGATGGTTTCTATACTTGGAAAAACTTATAATGTTATTTTATTTTATGTGTTTTGGTTGTTTATACACATTTTCGTTTTTGTTTAAATTAGTTTTGGTTCTTTTGTTTTGGTTGGCATACATACCTAAATAGGGTGTTTGTTTATGCGTTGTAACAGCCCATAAGGGGTGTTTGTTGGCTGCGTTTTATAGTCGCTGGTTGTAACCACCAACAAAGGGTGCGTTGGTTTTATAATAAAAAAAAAAAACAAAAAGGACACAAAGGGCGTTTGGTTGGAGGTTTGTAAAACAGCCGCGGGCGTTTTGGTCCAAGGGGCGCGTTTGGTTTATTTAAACCAGGGAGGGGTTGCGTTTTGGTTTATGGTGGTTTAAACAGCCCACACGGGTGTTTGTTGTTGGTTTTAGCAGTCCTCGAGGGGCTGTTTGGGGACTCTAGGGCGCGGTTGGTTTGATGATATGCAAAGCTGAGGGCTGCGTTTTGGCATGTGGACAGCCACCAGCAAGGGGAGTAGTATTGGTTTGGGGTTTAACAGCCGTAAGGCTTGTTTGGAGTGGGAAGAGAAGCCAAAAAGGTTGTGTTTTGTTTGGTTGGTTGGTGTTTGCAACGCTGAGGGTCGCGGTTCGGGGTTGTTTGGGTTTACAAAAATGGGGGTGTCGGGTTTTGGTTTGAAAAACAAAAAAAGGTGCATTGTGTTGGGTTGGCTTGTTCTTCAGGCCGAGGGATGTCGGGTTGTGGGGTTGTAATGGTGCATAGGTTATAGGGTTGTGTTCGGGGTTTGGCTGCGGGAAAAACCAGGCCCGAAGGGTACGTTTGGTTTGGGTAATATTTCAGAACAAAAAGGGTGCGTTTTTTGTTTGCCATCCATAGTTATTTTTTAATTGTTTATCATTTATTATCAATTGGTTATGTGATGGGAAATCTAATGAAACTTGTGACGTTAAGTAAATATGATATTAATTCATTTTAATACGGGATTGATTTTTATAATGTTATTAAGCCATATAAAAATGTATTTTTAGATGAGTTTTGAGCTACTAAAAACAGGGACTTTGGCGCGTTTTTATAACGGATAATTGTGAGAGGAAATCGGGATACATGTAGGTTACGGGATTCCGATACATTTGAATAAAGTCAGACTTTTGGGTCCGCTTTTTACAAAATATAACATAAAAAATATATTTTTAACGGGACGTTTTTGATATAAAACGGGACTTTTAACTCCAATAATAAGAATCTGGGATGTGAAATCGGGGAAATCTACCCTTTAGTGGGAAAATTAGTTATTTTTAAATATATTTTAATCTGGGACATGGTTTGTTAATTAAAGGATTTGAGCTCTTTTCGGAGTCCGTTTCAGCCTTCCGGAGAAAACACGAAAGTTGTTCGTAATGACATTTTTTTTAACTTTTGCTGCGAGAATTGTCAGTTTTAAAAATTAAGACTTAGCGGGGTCAAAAAATAAAGGTCGGTTGCATCTATTATTTTCAATTATTATAATTTTAGGGGACACGTTCGGTTTATAAAAACGGAGGTCTAAAAAAAAATAAAATAGTTTACTTTCGGTAAAAAATAATTCGACATAAGCTCTGATTGGACAGGAAAAATAGTATATATTCATATAAAATACTAAGGGTTAAGGTTTTAAAAGAGCGCAACGTGGATTTCTTCATCCACAAAGTATATATGTATGTATTTATCATATTAATATATGTAATATTTCGTTCGTTTACGGATGTAGGGCATCGGGTGATTCGTATTTAAATACCGTGTATTATAATAGTGGCGAACATAATTTTTAGGTGGTGGCCTGAGATCAGAGAGTCGTTGGCAGATTTGGTTGTGATTTATTTGGATTTTGATCGTTGGTCTTTGGATCAACGGTGAGTTCATAGCCCATGTTTTACAATTATTTATATTATCAAGTTTTGGGCGTGAGAAAACATGTTTTGTTTTTACATATTGGGACGCAAAGTTGTACATTTGATCATTGATTATGTTGTTTTACCTAAGTTAGCGAGAACCCCATCAATTAGGGCCCGATGAATTCATGAACTGTTAATTTTCTTGTTTTAGAAGCCGCGAGTTTGTTATATATAGTTCTATTTGGAATTGGACTCCCGTTTCGGTCGTGACTTAGCTATCTACTGGGATAAACGAAACGTTTTATGCAATGGTCGGGATGTGGATGTTACCGGTTTGTGGGGAAACATCATCACGGGCAATGTAGGCAAAATTTTATGTATTGTAATTCATATTATGTCGGGAGCTTCGGTGTCATGAGCTTTGGAAAAAAAACAATAAATTACATTCTGTGATTGTTGCATGGGAGTTATGTCCACAGGGAAAAGTCATAGCGGTCCTGGATTATACTTTTATATATACATATGATTCAATAAAGTTTAGGTTGACCGTTTTTAAGCATTGTTTTTTATCAGGTGATATAGATGCTTGGGTTATTTGATGTGCATTGGATCGTTAACATTCAAGTTTTTACCATGGTGATGCAAATTTTGGGGACAAATCTATTTTTTTTGATTTCAGAATAATCAAAAACGTGCTTGTTTACATACAAACTCATTTAGAGGTTCGTTTATTCTTGTATCTAGTGCTAATGTATTATGAAGTAGCCAACCCCATGGGTATTCCTCTGCAGTTGTGATTTTTGAGGGTGTTACAGGATCGTATCAGGAGCACTAGTTATAGAGAAAACTAGGTTCGCATATTATAAAAACCTAAGACTATAACCGTTTTCCACAAAAACATTTGCATTCAAAACAAATCCATTTTCAAAGTGCCTACACCTACTACTTGCTTACTTGCTTAGGTTACTTGTTTCCTTTAAGTGTCTTAGATGGGACATGACATATATGTATATTAAAAATATTATGCTTAACATCTTTTGCGTATATCGATACGCTTATTTATTATAAGAGTTATTTATTATAAATATCAGGGGGAGGCATTTCTTAAAGGACTTTGTGAGTTACACCAATGGTTCTCAATTGACCTCAGGACATTGTGAGTTTTATACAAGGGTTTCATTTTATCTTAGGTCATTTGTGAGTTTGCCACAATGGTCTCATTTCGTTTCAGGCACATTGTAAGTTAAACAAATGGTCTCTAAAGGAAATATTGTTTTTTTTCCTTTAGCTTTTATACAAAGGTATACTTTACGAAAAAGAACAGTTCATACATTTTCGTTTAAATGGACATTTTTATGAATCTAAGTAATTAACAAGTATTCGTCTAGGGGCGGGAATGTTTAATATTGGGGATTGATTGATAATTGCTATGTTAACAAAGCCCGTCACAGTTTGTTTACATGGGATTTATGTTTAAATCTAAGTATTACAGTCTTTGTATGGCGGGGACCTTGTAGTAGACGAGGGATTTATTATGATAATTGCTATGTTAAACTCGTTCATAAAAGACTTTTTACCTTTAGTTACTCTAAACCGGTAAGAGTATTAAAAAAAATTATCGTAACTCGTAACGAATCTTGAAAAAATATTGTGATTTTCACTTGTTAGTTTTTACTCCCGTCTCCGTGAAAGTCGAGTTTTGAAAACACTTCGTTTACCAGAACTCAGTAGAACATAATGCATCGTCATTGTCAACCACTTTGAAGTTATGAGAGTACGCGTATTGCACCTGGGAATTTATTAAGTAGGATGTTTTTTAAATCTATTTATTTGAAAGGATTGGGAACGGGCTCTTCATTTAATAAATAAGTTGTAATCACCGATCATAAAGTTTTAATCATTTCTTACTTATAAATTGGACGCTTCTTATGGTAAATAAGAAATTATTAATGGAGTGGGGGGGGGGCTTAATGGTTTCCGATAAGAGCGGTAAGAACATGAAACTTCGTTAATCACCGGACTTAGTTTTTCCCATTAGTAGGTTTAAACTAAACAAAGTTTTTG
This sequence comes from Tanacetum coccineum, assembly GCA_026074375.1. Classification (NCBI taxonomy): domain Eukaryota; kingdom Viridiplantae; phylum Streptophyta; class Magnoliopsida; order Asterales; family Asteraceae; genus Tanacetum; species Tanacetum coccineum. The sequence continues at coordinate 27,643 of BQNB010017496.1, forward strand.
AAAATGGCAAATTCATGGTCCTTTGTGGTTTATGAAAAAAGGTTAATGGTACTAGTATATGGGCTTATGGATCGGGCTTTTGTTTAAAATAGTATCCGGGTATTAAGGTTTTTTATGGTTTAAGGCCCAATAAAGGGTTTAGGGACTAATTTTTGGGAATTTTTTTTTCTGAATGTTGAGAGACTGAAATTGGGCAAAATTTTGGGATTTTTGGGCTTTTTTATGGGTGGACTTTTGTTGACCATGGTTTGACTTTCCTTTGAATGCTTGGAGGAGGTTTGGACTTTTTCATGGGCTTTGCTTCCGGGGCTTTTGTATTACACTCTTCCGTTTTCTTCGTGTCCGTGCTTGCCGTTTTTGACGGTTTCTTGTGATTTTTTGATGATTGTTACACAATGCCCATCCACTCAAAAAAAAACACAAATACAAAGCATATTTGTAGCCATTTTTGGTCTGTTTTGGGTTTAATTGGGTTATTTATGCATAAAATAGGATATGTGTATTTTACAACTTATCACTACTTAATCACATTCTTAAAGTTTTTACTTTTTGCCGGTTTGGCTAATTCCTCGCGATCTCGATTGTTCGTGGAAAATAACTAAACAGATTGTTAACACTTGAGCTAATGGAGTTGATTCACCGAAACTAATTACGACTGGGGAGTACCATAATTCGCCGTGCTTCTATCGCATAAAGTCTCTTCGCCGAGCTTCCTCTCTTTTATTGAAAAATTTATTCTTGGGGGATATTGTTTCTGGAGGGTCCTCACCCCTCTGTTATCTCATCTACCATTTGTTATTTAGCTAGTATTGACGTTATGTTCACTGTTGTTGGGTCCTGGAGCGTCCCGGACTGATACCAACTTTTATCCTAAGGTAATGCAATCCCCTTAAACGAGATAACTATAACACCTTTCGACGAAAAACAGATAGTTGGGGAAATTCATTTTCGGGCCACGAGTCAGGGTAGACTTTAGGTCACGATACAATCCTAGTACTTGACAAGTGATTTGGGTACTTACATACATAAAGCCAGTTGTTGTGGATTCATCGACATCCTTTACGATAGTAGAAACGAGACTTCCGTCCTCGGACATTTAGAAAAACTTTTACAAACATAATAACGCGGGGGGGGGATACTACAAACCTTTCTTCTTAAGGTTTTTTCACTATTTATGAGACTTTCCTATAACGCGATTTTACAGGTATAAATTATGTAATGATATATTTTAAGATAACCCCTTTTTGATGGAGTAAATATCCTGGGACCAAACCTAGCCAAATTTTTCTGTAGATTGTTGAAGTGTAGGGGAAACCACCGAATTTTGCTGAATAAAAAAGTTATCAGCTCCGTTGTTTAGAACTGAGTATATTAAAAACCTTAGTCTTTTCCTTGGTCAACAATCGGATAAACACAAATTAAAATCTCGGACGAGTATTTTCTTTAAGGGGTAGGTACTGTAAAAAACATCGAGAATTTTCGAAAAACTTTTGAATGGACGAGGTTACCCTTTGTCTACATAAAATGCGATTACGCGTAAACTGGTAATTTTTCGGGAACATATTTAAAAAAAGAGATTTATATGTTATTCCTTAAGTGATTTATCAAAAAACGAGCAGATAAAAATCACGTTTTTCAATTTTTCGGATCTATAAAGCCAATTTGTTGTAACATACGACAGTCCAGGACAACTTTTTAGTTTTGACCGAGGGAACCGAAAAAAAAAACATTCAGGAAAAGTGACTGAAATGCCCTCGCAAGATTTAGAAACGAGAAAATAAATTTTAAATAATATTTAATTAACATTTTATTAAATAAAAAATATTTAATAAAATTAGTATCTTTTTATTCGGGGAAATGTTTGTTGATATCGCGGAAAATATATGGGTTATTATTATTTTTTATTTTTTATTTCAGACGGAGAAAGTAACGGGTACACCAAACATAAATTTAAAAACCGAAACATTTTCTTAAATGTAATTAATTAATATTTATGAAATTTTATCAATATATACTACTCGTTTTTATGGGGAAAAATGGATTTTGGGAAAAACAATGGCGAAGTTTCTCGTATTTGAATCGTCCATTAAACTAGTTCAATAACGAGTCTCCGGGAAACGGATAGTTAACAAAAAAACCAATTTTATTTTATCACATGGAATCCAATCATCTATTGGAAATCTTCAACACTCTTCCATTTATATAACCTTTTTTAATAAATATCAAAGTTTTAAATTAATTATTTCATTTCATTTTTTTTATAAAACATTAACACATTATCCTCACTCTTCTCTTTTCTCCCAATTTTCCGTGGCCGCCCCCTAACAGCGACCGGGCCACCAAGCCAACACGTCGGCCGCCGCGAGAAAAACTTTTCGTATGGATTTTTCGGCTACTCAAAAAAACACTCCATTCATCTATCAGGATCTTTCGATTCCCCATACCTCTCTCCTCTCCCCCCCCACCTTCGTATGTCATATAGCCACCGCTGCCACCCTTACGCCACACTCGACTCCATGTTCGTCACCAGGCACCAAACCCCACAATCATACCACCATACCTCATAAATCCTCCATCCGAAACACCCCACTGTTCACCGTTGCTTGCCATCTAACGCCATGTCCCCATCTCCAAACAAACCACCATCAACACCAAACTGCCCCACCAGCTCAAAATGGTGCGTTTCGGTGGTATAATAGCAGCAGGGGGTGTTCGTTGGTTTTATAGGGAAAAACCAACCAAGGTAGGGTTCTGGTTTGTTATAAAACCAACCAGGGTAGCGTTGGTTTGGCGTTATAAGCACAAAAAAAGGGTTTTTGCGTTGGGGTTATGGGCAGCAAAGGGGGGGGGGGAGGTTGGTTTGGGGATGTGTAAAGCGAACCATAGGGTGTGTTTGGTTTACGTTAGTCCCAACAGGGGTGCGTGTCTGTTGGTTTGGGTTTTGCAACGGACAAGGGTGGTGTTTTGGTTTCAATAAAACAAAACCCAGGGAGGGTTTGGCGTTTGCTGGTTCGTACCACCCAAAAGGAGTCGTTGGTTTTTATATTAAAAACAGCCCTCAAGGCGTTTGGTGGGGTTTGGTTTGTACAGCCGCAAGGGGTGTGTCCAATAGGGGCGCGTTATGGTTTTATTATCTCCAGTGGGTGCGTTTGGTTATTGTGTTTTAAACAAGCCGACAAAGGGGGCGTTTGTTGTTGGGTTCTTTTAGCAGCCTCGGAGGGTGTTTTGGGTCCCAGGGCGCAGGTTAACTTTCAGTTTGTTAATTAAGCAGCCGAGGGCTGCGTTTGGCTTGTGACAGCCCCAGCAAGGGCGTGTTTGGTTTGGGTTAACAGCCGTAAGGGCTGTTTGGAGTGGAAAAAGAGCAAAAAGGATGTGTTTGTTTGTTTGGTTGGGTTTGCAACGCAGCGGGTGCGGTCGGGTTTGTGGGTTAACAAAAACGGGTGTCGGGTTTGGTTTGCAACAAAAGGTGTGGTTGGGTTGGCTATCATATCAGCCGAGGGATGTCAGGTTGTTTGGTTGTAATGGCATAGGTATAGGGTAGGTACAATAATGTCCCCATGTGGTCGGCGTTTGGCTGCGGAAACAGGCCCCGAAGGGTTCGTTGCGGTTTGGATAATCAGGTCACAAAAAAGGGTGCGTTTTGTTTTGCCCATAAGTATTTTATTGTTTCAATATTTATCCCTCATGGGTTATGTGATGTAAAATCTTATGAAATTGTGACGGTCTAAGTAAAAAATATAATTATTAATATTTTAAAACGGGATGAACTTAATGTTTTATTTAAGCAATATTATATTTAGTATTTTAGAGAGTTTTGAGCTAAAAAAAAACAGACCTTTGGCGAGTTTTTTTTTTAAACGGGGATAATTGTGAGTAGAAAACGGAAACTGAGATTCGGGATTTTCGAGGGACTTTGAAAAAGTCAGGGAACATTGGTTTACAAAATTCATTACAAATTTTTAATTTTTGACGGACGTTTTGAGATAAAAGGGGGATCTTTAAATCCCAAAAACGAAAGAAAGAAACTGGAGTCTAAATCAGAGTGGAAATCGGAATTTTTACCATTTGAGTAGAATAAATATGTTATTTTTAATATATATTAAATCTGGCGGTTTATTTAATTAAAGGATTTGGCCACTTTCGAGTCCGTTTCAGCCTTCCGCGCGAACACGGAAAAAAGGGTTGTTCGTAATGCTATTTCTACGCTTTGCTGCGAGGAATTGTCAGTTTTAAAAATTAAGACATAGCGGGGTCAAAAAACTAAAAAAGGGTCGGTTCAATCTATTATTTCAATTAAGTATATTTAGGGGACCACTGTTCGGTTCTAAAAAAGGAGAAAGGTCTAAAAAATTAGTACTTTCGGTAAATATTCGAAACATAAGAATGATTTGGCGGAAAATTGGTATTATTATTCATATAATATTACTAAGGGTTAAGGTTTATGGACGTGCAAGTGATTTTCTCTTCACATGTTTATATTGTTATGTTTACATATTAAAAAATATGTTTGATTTCGTCGTTTACGATGGACGGGGCAATCGTTTAGATCGTAATTTAATAGTTTGGTTATTATAATTGAGCCAGAGCGACATACGTTTTAGGTAGTGGCCGAGGATGTTGCAGATACGGTTGTGGATTTATTTGGATTATTTGATTCGTGGTCTTTGATCAAGGGTGAGTTTCCATAGCCAAGTATTACATTATTGATTTACAAAGTTTGGAGTGAGAAACGTGTTTTAGCTTTTAACAAAATTTTGGGAAGCAAGTGTTACATTTTATTCTGATTTTGTATTTAATAAGTAGCGAGAACCCACAATGCCACATTGAATCATGAACTGTTATTTTCTTGTTTTGGAAGCGCGAGTGGTTCTTAAATAGATTTCTATTTTGGGATTTGACCTCCCTTCGGGTGGACTAGCTATCACTGGGAAAGAACGTTAATTGCATGACGGAATGTTGGGATGTTACAGGGTTGAATCATCCCACGGGCAATGTAGGCATATTGATGTATTGTATTCATATATGTTCGAGCTTCGGTTGTTTTCAAGTGGCTATAGGTAAACATAAATTCATTCTGTGATTGGTTGCATGGGTTTGCATTGGTCCACAAGGAAAGTCGTGCGGTTCCTGGATTATATCATTTTATTTTAAAACCTATGAATTCACATCTTTATTGTGGACCGTTTGTGAGCCTGAGTTATTCTTAGGTGTATTTAGATTTGCTTGGATTATTTAATTGTGCATTGGAGTCTTTTTAATTCAAGTTTTTCAATGGTGATGCATGATAGGACAATTATTATTTTGGATTTCAGAAAAAAATCAACGAGATTGTTTTTCAAAAACGGACACTTTTAGGATGGGGATCGTTTTTCTCTCTTGTTATCTAGCGTTGCGTATTATGAAGTAGCAACCCAATGTAGTTTCCGCTGGCGTTGTCGATTTTTGGGGGTGTTTACAAGATTGTTAATTAAGGCATTGGTTATAGAGGAACTAGGTTGCAATATTTTACCCTAGGGACTATAAAAAAAACCGTTTTCACAAAACATTGCCAATTCACAACAAACATTTTTCAAAAAGTGCATAACACATCTACTTGGCTTACTTGTTAGGGAACTTAGAATGATGATTGGAAACATGGAATATTGAATTGGAAATAGGTGACAAAGCTTATTATTAAGAATGAGCATTTGAAATCATAACATATAAAGCATTCTTATATGACTCGTATTACCAGGTACGTATCTCGATCAAGAGAACTAATTGTAATGTTTTAATTTTTCAATGTCATTATAAAGTCTGTGGAAAATTTCTGATTTAATTGAGGAAGTCTTCAGGGAAATGGCTTTTGGCAATTACATAAACCTTAAGGGTTGTAATTAAAGAACAACTTAAGGGAAAAACGACTTATAGTTGATAAAATGTTTCAAATCACCTAGTGATCTTGAGATGCATCAGGTTAATTTATGATAACCCTAAATTACCCTAAATTGATGAATAAAAATTCAAGCTCACTCTGCCTTTATTTTAAGCATACTTCTAAGAAGGATGCTGCAGACAGTTCTTAGGGATTTTAGTCGAACTTATTAATGCAAGTTATTCCTTAGATTCAGCCTTTTGAAATACTGCCTGTTATGGTATACTAAAGCTAATTCAGGGAGTTGCTTTTCAAAAAAATAATCAGTAAAAAACATTCCCTAGTATCAACAATTACGTATTAAGAACATATTTTAGTGACTGTGCCCCAAAGAACAAGGAAAAAGAGTTTAGGAATTTACAGAGGCCCTGTCACTTTTACTTCAGGAAAACACAATCATTAAAAATCCGGCTTCTACTCTTATAAAAACTTAGTTTTTCTACACAAAACCTTATGTTTGTCTTTAACAAGGAGTAAAACAGTCTTACCTTTAGTGCTAGGGATCAACAAGCCCTCAGGCAATACAAAGAAAGATATGAATTCCAAGCCAAAACACAAGTTAGTTACTCTTGAAGGAATAAAAGTAGAAAGCCACCCTAGGAAAGTTAAAAATTTAGTTTGAAAATAAAGGACTGTGTTGTTGCCCTAAAGGAACGCTCATGTGCAGGGCAATTCAAGCTTAATGCGAATTATTAAACTTAAATGTGTTAAAGTGTAATGGTTGTTGTGGCTTTCTGATAATAATGATTATGTTTGTTCTTGATTTAATCAATAATGTTGGAAATGCTCGTACTAAATCTAAGATCTGTTAAGAAAAAATTCAAAGAGAAAAAAAAGTTTGGAAAACCAACAGGGAAAGGTGGTTTACCAATATTGGATTAAATTCTGGGAGACCTACTGGTCGGGACCTTCACTATAGTAGGAATTGGTTGGCCCTTTAAACTAGGATTACCATAAATACTGGAAGTGGCCCTTATGAAAACTAATGCTTCTAGAATATGATAACACCTAAACCTACTGTAACAATTGGTTTATTCAAGGAAAAATATCTAGGATATCTAAAAAACTAAGTTCCTTGTTAGCACCTAGGATTTTTCAATTGTATCTGCTAAACAAAAAAGGGGTAAACCCAGTAAATTCTTGGGGATCTATAAATTGCGGTGTTCCAATCTTCCTTCTCTTGTTTGGGGATTTGTAAGTCGTTTAAATTTTTTGTCCCTCTAGTATTTGGGACTTCGGGCTGCTCCATGCATATGAATCGGAGAAATAGTCTCAGCTCACCAACTTCGTCAGCCAAATTTTCTTGGGTTAATTCAAATTCGGGAATTGTTACATGTGTGCAAAAGATTTATGGGTTATGGAGGACTATCAGATTGAGATATGTTACAAATTTTCAAGGGTTTTATTACGTTGAAGGACTTTGGGCATAATCTATTCTCTATGGGAGATAATTTTGTGGATTCCAACCTCGAAGTTTGCTTTTCGTCAAACCACCTGCTTACATTCGCAATCTAGAAGGTATTGTTTTGATTTATTAACTGGATCTTAAGGGGGACAATATTTATACACTCTCTCTTTGGGGAGACTATGATTGGCGTTCCTCTCCTATTATGCCTCTTTTTGTTCAACGGGCCTATAAAAACTAGTGGTCTTAGTTATTGGGCATCGTCGTTCTCTCTTATTTAAAACTTTGGAAGTATTTACTCATTATTGCCGTACATGGTCTTTGTTCGAGGTCTCCCTATGCTCATGTTTTGTAAAGGGGGGGGGGACCATTTGTGTTCTACACGCAGATGTGCTTAGGCCAGAGCACGGAAGAAAGGAAAAAGAAAGAAAAAACCCCACAAAAACCCAATACTTTGAGGACAACCAATTCAAGAAAATCTCTATTTGTTGGACATGGTTCTGTAATGATCATATGCGTGTCGCGAGGTCAATGGGAAAGGAATAGTAACTCCTTTGCTTTATTGTCGACGTTTTACTTGTCGGATTTTACATGGGTTAAAAATGCATCCCAGTTCGGATCCAAAAAAAAGATGTAGCTCCAGCTTTTATTATCAATTTTCTTGATGATGATCCAAATACGCATTAAGGAAAACCGTTCCTGACGCATCAGAACAAGATAATGTGAATGAGTTTGTTAAATCAGACATTGGTAATATTATGATGAAGGTTGGCATCTATCATGAAATCATCTATTGCCGCGCCTCTCCCTTACATGCAAAACGGTGTTGTTGAAAAACAAAATGTACGTAATTAACGACAGCCCGCACTATGTTAATTTATGCAAGCTCCTTTATTTCTATGGGCGAAGCGGTTGCTAACCTAGTTATTCCCCAAAATTGTTCCATGATACTGCCTCTTCGACACGGTTAATCAAACTACCATACGTGCTTCTGAAAACAACCTCCCGACTATCGTCATCTTCATGGTTTGGTGGCATTCTGCTACCTAATGCATGATAGCGAGAACTGGCAAGTTACAACCGAAAGGTGGACATAGGTATTGTCATTGGCTTTACCCCACGAAGAAAGCATTACGGATCTTAAACAGTCGTACCAGGACAATAATTGAAACATTCACGTTGCTTGATGAGTTGTTCTGCGATGGCTTTGAAGCACAACAGTTCAGGACACAGCACTTCATAAAATGACTACCTGTTAAACAACACATTTCAGGACTCGTGCCAAACCCTCCTCTTTCAACACGTTTGTACCACCTTCAAGACCTGATTGGGGGTTATACTGTTGCAACACCATTGGTATATTTTTTTTTTTTTGGGAAATTAGATGATTCAATCCTCCACCAAGTTTGTTGTTTTTCCGCCCATGAAGTCATTACTCTTAATTGATGAAGTAGTAGCTCCAAAACCCGTTGTTTTCCACCAGTTCACTCTCCTCAACAACAGTTTGCAAAGATGCACCATCACTAAGTAATTCTCAAACAACACCCGAAACTCCGCCTCCTGTCATTCATAACGATGTTTTGGGGGTTGTTCAATGAATTTCTCAATCCTTCACCTAGTGTTGATCATACAGCTCCTGAAGTTGTTGTTCCAATTAATGAAGTAATTGCTCCAGTTCTTGCTGACTCAACCAGTTTACCTTCATCAACTACAGTTGACCAAGATGCACCATCCCCAAGTAATTATCAAACAACACCCAAAACCAAACCTCCCATCATTCCGACAGATGTTGAAGAAGATAATCATGATATTGAAGTTGCACATATGGGCAATGATCCGTATTTTGGTGTTCCAATTCCAGAAATCCCCACTGGTCAATCTTCATCATCGGATTCTATTCATACAATTGTGCACCCTGATCACCAAATTTCTAAACACAATAGCAAATGGACTAAGGATCATCCACTTGAAAACATAATCGGTGAACTCGCTAGACCAGTTTCCACTCGGCTATAATTACATGAGCAAGCTCTTTTCTGTTACTACGATGCTTTCCTCACTGCTGTTGAACCCAAGACGTATAAAGATGCTTTGACTCAAGCCTGTTGGATTGAAGCAATGCAAGAAGAACTTAATGAGTTCGAACGACTTGAAGTATGGGAGCTCGTACCCCGACCAGACAAAGTTATGGTGATTACTTTGAAGTGGATCTACAAAGTGAAACTAGACGAACTGGGAGGAATTTTGAAGAACAAAGCTCGATTAGTAGCCCGTGGTTACCGTCAAGAGGAGGGAATCGATTTTGAAGAGTCTTTTGCTCCGGTTGCGAGATTAGAGGCTATAAGGATTTTTCTCGCGTTTGTTGCTCATATGAACATGGTCGTATACCAAATGGATGTGAAGACTACATTTCTGAATGGTAATCTGCGAGAAGAGGTTTATGTTAGCCAGCTGGATGGGTTCGTGGATAAAGATAACCCCAATCACGTGTATAAGCTAAAGAAAGCTCTTTATGGGTTGAAACAAGCTCCACGCGCGTGGTATGATATGTTGTCTTCGTTCTTGATATCCCAAGACTTCTCCAAAGGCTCAGTGGATCCTACATTGTTCATCCGCAGAGACGGCAAGGAATTACTTCTGGTACAAATTTATGTCGATGATATTATCTTTGCTGCATCTACACCTGAACTTTGTGATCTATTTTCTAAAATCATGTGTTCAAAATTTAAGATGTCAATGATGGGCAAAATCTCATTTTTCTTAGGATTACAGATTTCTCAAAGTCCCAGAGGCATCTTTATTAACCAGTCAAAATATGCCCTTGAATCTTTAAAGAAATACGGTTTTGACTCTTGTGACCCAGTGGATACTCCAATGGTGGAGAAATCCAAACTGGATGAGGATAAAGAAGGGAAAGCCGTAGATCCGTCACACTATCGTGGTATGATTGGCACCCTCCTTTATCTTACAGCCAGTAGACCTGACCTACAATTTGCTATATGCATGTGTGCCCGGTATCAGGCTCGGCCTACCGAAAAGCACTTAAATGCGGTAAAAAGGATCTTTCGGTATCTAAAAGGAACCGTACATCGGGGTCTATGGTATCCGAAGGATTCTTCGATTGCTCTAACAGCATTTGCAGATGCGGATCATGCTGGTTGTCAAGATACACGCCGTAGCACTTCTGGTAGTATGCAACTTTTGGGTGATAGACTTGTTAGCTGGTCGTCTAAAAGGCAGAAAAGCGCTGCGATATCCAGTACGGAAGCTGAATATATTGCTTTGTCCGGCTGTTGTGCTCAAATCCTTTGGATGAGATCACAGCTTACCGACTATGGCTTTGGATTCAATAAAATTCCAATGTACTGTGATAACAAAAGCGCTATTGCCTTATGCTGCAACAACGTTCAACATTCCAGATCCAAGCATATAGACATCAGATTTCACTTTATCAAGGAGCATGTTGAGAATGGGGTGATCGAACTTTACTTTGTCAATACGGAGTATCAACTGGCAGACATCTTCACTAAAGCTCTTGGCCGAAATAGAATTGAATTTCTGATCAACAAGCTGGGAATGCGAAGTTTTACGCCGGAGACTCTGAAACAATTGGCAGATGAAGTTGATGAATAGTAGTGGTACCTATTCAAATATCCTGTATCATATGTATATATTTTAAAACCATAAAAACCAAAAAGATTTTTCATTTTTCAAAATTTTTATAAAAACAAAATACAAAAATATAAAATTTTAAAAACCAAAGAAAAAATTAAAAAATGAGAAAATATAAAAAGAGGTAATAATGGCATGTCTTCTGAAAATCGATAACATTTACGGTCTTAGAAATGTCATTCAATAATGATACGAGCCTGTAAATGAAGTTCGAGCAGAAGTTCCAAATGTTTTCAAAACATGCCAAATGGCTTGCTATTATTTCAGATAGCAACCCGGTCATCATCTTAAAGGCAAGTATTCCGTCAAAAAGGAAACTTGACCTCTCAACGGGAATTTATTCTCGGGCATGGTCTACTTTATGACCATGCAAAGGCTTGTGATTACTTTGCATCACAACCCGTGCTTCCTATATTTCCATAAGTGTACGCGTCAGTGCGCTTATGTGTCAAAATAAGAGAAATCTTATTTTTATTGGTAAAAAGTTGTCTTCATAATGAATCAGTGTTTTCAGTAATCACAAAAAGATTTTTCAAAGACAATTCGACCACTCAAACAATGACAACAGCTCTTTAAATAGAAAACGGGTCATTATTTGAGGGGGAGAAATCGTCATCAAATAATCTTTTAAAACGGTCTTTCAAAATAAGTCACGGAATTAACGGATAAAGTTTTTAATAATGACGGATCATAATTTAAGGGGAGTTAATGGATTTTAACTACACAAGCTTTAGATGTCATGTGTTTAAAACTTTATGGACTTATTTGCAATTTAAGACTTAGTTGATTCTCACGGAATAGATTTAAGCTTATCAATTCTTCGAACACGATCTCGAGTATATGTGCGTACTAGGTTTTGCTGATTCTGAGGTATCGAATAGATACACAAGAAAGATAATGAGTACAAGTGATATAATTCATACCCTATTCTAATTTTAGGTCATTCCAGGAAGACAAATGTCATAACCACAGAGAAAATCAGTGTTTAACTTGTTACTTTCGGGTGCACTATTTCAACTACATGGGGGTAGAGATATCTTGTGATTTCAAGTATGCATCATTTAAGATACTAGGGGGAAGTGTTGTAAGAAGATTTATTCTAAGCGTGAGAAGATTGGTTACTGATTCAATAAAGGCTTCCTTAAATGGTTAATCACTAAGCTTATTATTAAAAGGGTAGAATTGTTTAATGAAAGAGGTACACATAGGTATGATGATTCCTTTAAATAGTCAGTATCCTGCAGGAAGAAATGTCTACATTTGGGACTTAGTTGACTTAGGTGTTATCATTTCAACTACTTAGAGGGAATAATTGTGACATCCGGGACTTAGTTGACTTTGGTGTTACAATTTATATCATCACTATCATGTAAGGAGAAATACGGACATCCGGGACTTAATTGACTTTGGTGTTGCGGTTTCGAGTTATTTGTGTACTTCGGATATCTGGGCTTTATACATCAAGACTGCTTGATGCGGCTTGCAAGAAAGTTCTGAATCTACTCAAGAAAGGATTGCTGGTTTAGGGGGAAGCTAAGACAACTTCAACACCGACATCACCAACCACACAAGCTCAAGTTACATATGTATCTGAATCTGTTTGGATAGAATGACTTTGTCATTTTCGGTTTGAACATATTCAGGTCTTGTCTCATACATAGTCTTGTGAATATAAATGTGTAGTGTAGACTTAAAATAAGTAGGCATATATAGTGTTTGAGTATGATTTTTTCAAGAATTTCTTAGTAAATTCAAAAAATTTCAAATTATCATACTCAAACATCATATAATTCCCTCATAATTTAAGGGCGAGCATTAAAAATATTCCTAATACGGCTTGTTAATAATTGGACATTTTTTCCTCAAGAGTAGTTATATTTGAATCAATTGATATCCAAAAATACCAAGAGATTTAATATTTTTGATAAGGGGAGAAAATGAGATTAAAATATATGGCTAAAGATGTGATTTTCAAGATCTTAAGTGTATGCTATCCCATATATGTGCTAAAATCTTTCGACTAATCGATGCACATATAAAGGGGGAGAAACTGGTTACGTGTGGCAGATATGTGGAAGTACCAAAGACCGACCATTTAATTTACTGTATATGAGTTACAAGGTGGTTAAGTTTAGGTATTCATTCCCATGATCCAGCCAGAACTAAAGGGATCTACCCAGGGATATTCCACTAGTTAGTGTAGAAGTCCTTATATATGAAAAAAGGAGTAAAAGTGAGAATAAGGGAAAAGTGCCGACTAAGATGGAGCTAGTAATGGAACAAACCCAACAAGGTACTAGTTATGAAGTCTCGGTAAGTGCTGAAGGAGTAGAAGAATTAAAAAGAAAACTTAAGATAAATGGTGAAAAGAAAGAAGCCCTCCTTACACTTAGGCAGAAACTAGGTCAATACATATGCAGTCAAGAATCACGAAGATGATTGTTGACATTGAAGACTGACATCATACACCCAGTAATGCAATGCACAACCCTCCCTAGCCACTCAGAATCTCTCAAAAGATTTCTATTTCATTTCTCACGGAGATTACACATGTTTCTATCAACTTTCTCACTCCGAGTTAGTTGGTATTGAAAAGGTGGCAGTCTGCTCTAGCCTCTGATCACTAAAACCAAAGTGCACATTGAGTCTAGAGCTAAGAGATCATCCATAAATCTCATTAGGACATTTGTCAAAGATTATGCTTGCTATTTCACACAATGTGAATAACGAGAAATATATAAAGAGTCCTACGCATTATCCTTGTGATTTTGCCAGAACATCCAAGTGATACTTAAATATTCACAGTGAAGATAGAAATCCTGCTTGAGCCAACATCAAACAAGCTCATGGTAGGTGACTTGTGCGATTCTTATGAATCAAACTTATGACAACAGAAAAAGCAACAATTGTGTGATCAATATGAATCAAACTTGTTCCAGGTTATGGATCGACGATTAATGAATTTTAAATTGATTAAAACTCTCGATGTGTCACAAAACCACTTTAGCAAGTGACGCGTCGATTGATTTTCAAATTAATTTTTCTATTCAATTGGTGGGATAGTAACTCATTGGTTCACTCTTATTGTGTTGTCTGCTTTGAGACGTTTCGGTAATGAGAACATGCTGAGTTTGATGAATCTAATACATATGTGTTAGAAAGATTCGATACTTCAGCTAGAAATCCTGTCAAGCAGATTCTTCTTAAATTGAATCTACCTGATCACAGGTCGATCCTCACAGATTCAAAGGTTACTCCAACCAAACACGGGCGAATGACAAAGCCATATTCGTCCCCCGATTTATTGCTAACTGTTTTAATGCAAGATACTTAAAGATGGTCATGGAGGTACCTGATTCCAGCTGCTCACAGATTCAAAGCCACATGCTCATAACCGACCGACAAATATAAAGACATCATGAAAGTTTAAGTACATGTTTCAAGACTTTTGCTACTCTGATACCATACGTTTTTCTTGAAGTGATGAAGTATTAAAGTCAAAGAATTTCAAAGAAGTTTCTGTCACTCTGATACCGAATGTTTTTCTTATAGTGCTCGACTGCAAAAAGTTTAAAAAAACTTCAAAAAATGCATCATAAATCTTCACAGCTATCAAATCAAGAAAGGTATAACATGTCGTGTCCAAAAGTCACGAGTTCACAAGATGCAAAGTTAAAAGATGGCGAAAAGAGATGCTTGGGTTGATGATTTCAAGGTCTCAAGACACATATCACAATACAAGTCAGACATAAATGAACAAGCTCATATAAACAACCCAAAAAATTTCATAAATGCAAAATCAACCATTTTACTATGATCACTATTGTTACGGGTAAATTTTTTGCTTTATATTACATTACTATACATCTCAATATACAATGTAAACCTAACTTGCAGTAAGCTAAAGTAGACAGCTCACAGCAACCTAACCTATGCCATCTATATCCCTATTTATATGATCAAGCCAAACACATATCATATCATGTCGATATCTTAATATCATTATTACAAAGTACATTACTCATATAATGTACCATTCATAACGTTATATCAAGATGGGCTTTAAACCGTTATCGTATACCTCTAAACCCTAATTCCATGAAAGATTAATATCTAAAGCGAATGTACAAGCTACTAAAGCATATATTGTAACACCCCCATTTTAACAATATACAGCGGAAGCTAATCTGGGGTGTTACATCGTGGATACAACAAAGCATAACATAGAAACAACTTTTAAAAGAGAATTGTGGAAAAATTTAGGTTATCATATCATTATAATCAGATTTTTTACAAAATGCAGGTCCCAAAATCTAAAACATTATGTTTGAATGATAACAGTTCAGCCATCTTCGAGTCCATGCCACTTCGTACCGCAACTTGCTCAATTACCTGAGATAAACATGCTAAAAAGGGTCAAAACAAAGGTTGAGTGAAATTCATAGGTTTGAAATGTAATAATTGAATACAAGTTATCATAATGGAAGTATTGGCCTTACAAGGATAATTATTATGGAGATCAATATTATTATGGAAAACAATTAAATTCAAGTTATCATAATGTTTATAATTGCAACGAATACAATTATTAAAGAAAAATCAGGGTAACATTATTATTGTACCTAAGCTCATGACATCAATACATTAACAGGGAAATCACCGTAGTGATATTGGTTAGGGACAGATATCCCCATGGAAAAGGTAACTTGCCAAAGTCATCTATTAGGACAAATATTATGCGTTTGGCTACCCCAAACATGGGTATACCAACGGGAGCCGTCACCCCCAACAGATCTATTCACAATATTCGCGTTCACTCGCAATGCAAGTGATTAATGATTCATGATATGGAAATAATGGCACTAGAAGCTACTTAGGAAATAATATATCTGGATAGCATACATTTAGAAAACACTTGCATTCATGGTTTATATTAGGTATCACAGGTTTATAAAGTATTCAAAAGATTGAAATATGGGGTTATGAATTCATTAAGTCTTTGAAAAGTAATCACATTGTTATAAGATAAACGAGTAAGTAAAAGAGTTTGTAACAAGCATGTATCCCCCTCGCGGGTTTATAAAACATGTAAATAAGTAAAGGCGAGGTTATGGAACTTCCCTGGGGAAGTGATACGAAACACCCCAAATGGGTGTCGCAGCGGAATAAGGGTCCGGGGCATGTTACTTCTCAGATCAATAACACAAGATATATATAGAACGACCAAAAAGTCATTTGAAAACGATACATTGGATTTAACAAAGTAATTGTTACATAAGCCCGAAGCTTAACTTGTTCACTTATTCAAAGTACAAAGATTTCTAGCCCATAGTTATACAAAATGTATTGCGACAAAATCTTTATTGCATGATATCCCAATCAAAACCACCAATGTAACTCTTGTACCTCTTGCTTACTGATCCCCTGAAAAACATTGGCTTTTTAAAAAAACGTCAACAATAAATGTTAGTGGAATCTCATAGGTTTGATAAATCATAATATTGAGAACCACAAGATTTCCTAAGTGTAATTAATAATGCAACAGATGCAGACATTATAAAATTAATTACGTGCTCTAAAGCTCATGACACTGAAGCATAGATGTGTATGAATGTGTAACCAAATTAAATGCCTACATTGCCCGTGGTGATGTTTCTAAAACCCCGCAAACATCCTAATATTCGACTATGGTATATATCTTTGTTTGTCCAGTTATATCTAATCACACCTGAACGGGGTTGTCAAACCAATAGAACTATTAATAACATCGCCAGCTCAACAATCCCGCAATTGGACCACTGTCATGATAATGGGCTCAGCATATGGTTATCGCTACTTAGTGAACACGTAATCATAACATAACATGAAACTTAACCATTGTGTCCACTTGTAAAGCAGTGTAGTTTTTTCACGACCCAAAAACTTTGTAAAACAAAAGCATGTAAAACGTGGGGCTATGAACTCACCTTGAGTGAGTAATGCCAAGTATATCTCAAATAACGCGCCACGCGAATCGATCAGATGCAACCTATTTAAATTAAGGTCGTATGAGTACCGAGTACTCAAATCTACAACGTTGAATATAATCCTATAGTTGTTACATCGTACTATCGTTCGGGCTATCATAATTTAAGAGGTCATGACATGACGTTCGAGGAGTTAGGACACTTTAAATCATAAATCCAACAACTCGTCGATACGCCATCCGAAGAGGCCTCATTATGAAACTCCCTAGTAATATAGTACTTTGATAACCACATAATATTCTATATAGCTCAATCACCAACTAATGGTTTTGGTAAAATTGTGTTTAATAAGTTAAAACGTTTCTAATTACCGTTTTAGCAAAACTGGCGTAACTTTTCCTATTCAGCCCGTTTTAAACCGTTCCGATTCTCGGCGTTTCTTATGCCCATATTGTTGTATTAAGACGGTTATCGATATTTGACATTTTCATAAATTTTGTACCCCCTATGAACAGTCACTTTTACTGTTCACTAATCACACATGATTTCAATGTAATTCGTAATTTGTTGTCGTAAAACCGAAAATGTCGTAGTTTTATTCGTTATAGCTCCGTTTTTTAGTGATTATTTCGAGGACGTTTCTCTTTTTGAAAGTTCTATAAGTTTATGAGGTTGTACAAAATAAAAAACTTTCTGTCATGAATATAACTTTTATAAAAATAGTTTAATAAAAGTAATAAGTTGTCGTAAACTCGCGAAATTCATTACAATCGTTCGTTATAATGAAAAAATTGCGATTCTTATCAATTTGGAATCCTAAAAAATGTGTAATTATTAATCAAATATCAACACTTGCTGTTTATTAAATTTTTATAAAAAATGTTTTTATAAAAATTCCTTTACGACTCCGTTTATTAACGTATAACTTGTTTTTAACGTAACTTTTTCGTTATTAATCCGTTTGACAAGTTTCTTACCTTTTCGGAATCGTCGTGGATTGTATTATCTTATAAAAAACATAAAATTAAATAGGTAAATATTCTGATTATGGACAGAATGTTTGGTTGAGTTTGCTAAGTCCATTTTTAACCTTTTCTTTATACTTTACCACTTTTGTATTTTACCACAAGTCTTATATATCATATATGTTATATATCATTTATATATTAGAATTTATTTGTCCATAAGAGTCCTCATATGTCCAAGTTACCAAGGTTAGCAAATCCATGATAACACTTAAAGACCATAACTTTACTTAAGTAACCTTACATTTACTAGGTTTTGTCCATAATCCAATTTTATTACATAACCAGTGTGTACAATGTATTTATTCCAAAGATAACTTTATTTTAAGTGTTCAAGTAACAATTAAATATGATATCCAAATTTAATCTTAACTTGTCTTATGTATTTCTTTAACTTAAAACATATTATGAAACTATGAAAACCCTAATTAACCCATAATCATGTTTACACCAAAAACAACAGAACAATATTATTATCATCCATTTAACATGATCTATGTAATACACACACATAATAAAAAGTAATCCATGTGATCCATTTCAAGTAGAAATCCATTTTCATGATAAAAATCCAAGGTGATTTAAGCTATAAATAATTAACATATGCCTATAAAATGAAAATTAGTAAGAACAGTAAAGAGTTCAAATAGAACTTATGATGTGTGATGATGGTTGACAAACAATTGCTAACCCCTAGTTCGCCCTAAAATCCAAGCTTGCACAAAGAAACCCTAGCTTTCCTTAATAAAAATCCTAACTTCCTTTTACTTGATTAATACTTGAAAAAGGTTAGCCAATGCTTGGGATCACCTTAGAATATCTTAGAATGGATGTGTAATAGGAAGTTGTAGGGAAATGTAGAACAATTGCTAATGGATTGTATGTAAGATGCTGCTTTCTTTGCTGTAGCATATAGAGAGGAAAAAGGGAAGAGTTTTTGATTTCTTGGTTAAGTGTTTATGCATGTGTGTTTATCTATCAAATGTATACATGTATATAAGGTGTAGGTCTAGTCAAGGGAACATGTTAAGGTCTTAGGGATGGGTCATGGTCTTAGGGATGGTCTTTAGGTCAATTAGACAAGGTATGGTGTGGTATTAATGAGGTATGTTGTTCATTTGACCAAATGGAAGAGTTTTCTTATATCACTTGTATATATGGCTAAAATTTCGGCATACATAAGATATACATGATATATTTTTGTAGTTTTTATGTATTGGGTATAAATGTGGGTATTTGTTGAAGCGTAGAAAAGTTTTTGTGGTTCCGGGAGTGCCTAAACGCAATTTATCGCGAAACGTATACACTTTACGTATCCGATAAAAATAAAATGAACAAAGTTAATAATTATCCTCAAAATAATTATATAACCCTTGCTTGATGTAAACATTTAATTGTTTGATGCCCGTTCACATTGAACGCTAATTTTTGGCGTACGCGATTTAACCTAACGTTTACTATTTCAAGCAAATACGTACAATACAAAAAGGTACATTGTGGATTTATTGATGTCGTCAATGACTTGAAAACACAGGGTGTTATAGACTTCCCCCGTTAAACGAGCCTTGTCCTCAAGGCTCACGATGCAGCTATAACACCTTGTGTTTTAGGTCATTGTATGACATTATGAAATTCACAATTTATTTTTAGGGTTTTACGCGTTTGCTCTTAAACCGTAAACGTTAAGTTAAAGGCGCGTAAACTGAAAAATGATCATACAATGTAAACGGGCATTAAACGGATTAAATATTTTAACATCAAGCAAGTGTTATAATGATATTATGAGGATAATTAATAACTTTGTTCATCTTATTTTTATCGGCTACGTAAAATGCTTACGTTTCATAATAAAATGCGTTTAGGCATACCCGGAAGTTCTAAAACCTAACTACGCCTAAACGAATACCCACGATTATACCCAATACTCAAAATAATAAATATAACATCACATATATACATATTATGCCGAAATTTTAAGGATAGAACCAAGTATTCATCACTTTCCATAATATCTAGATATTATAAAGATATTTATGAAATAAACTCTTACACCTTTTATCAACTTGATTAGTTAACCATGGAGCTCAGAGTTAGGAAAGTAACCATGGTTAAGTTAAAAGATATTTTTACTATAAATAAGCATGCATGCATGAGTAAAGTTTACATACTCTTACACTTAACAAAATTTCATTTTCTTCCTCTCTTTTACACCCCAAAACCCACGGCTCATTAAGCTCACTTAAGCAAATCATACAAAACTTTTATACAATCCATACATCTCTTTAATGACAGCAATCCTATATGTATTAAGTCATATTCAAGCGTGGAAGCACCAATTGCAAGTATTAAGAAGAAAAATAAAGATTAGGGTTTTGAAAACCTCATCTAGGGTTATTAGCTTGAAAGCTTGATTTTTGAATCTAAACACGGGTTTAACTTATATCTCCTACTCTACATCATTACTAAGGTTTTCCTAATAACCTTTATAACTTTATTTCTTAATGATTTTATGTGTATATGTTTTTATTTTACGGCAAATCACCACTAATGACTTCTCAAATATGTAAAATGAGTTTTATTTGAGTTTTATCAATTTAACACTTTATTCTCATGTCCTAATGTTATAAATATCATGGAAAAATAGATCTATAAAGATGTTAACTTATGGTTTAAGTATAAACATGTTTATATAAAAATTAGGGTTTTTGATGTTACTTAATATAATTACAAATGAAAGTAATGAAAGTAAAAGGGTTGAACTTGTTGCAATGAATTTACAAGGACTAGGGATGATATTGGACTTTATTATAAGTACCACATATGTAAAATATGGTTATTAGTTTTTTTAAAGTAAACTACTAAACTAATTAATACATAAAACAAGTTTTAAACACATTTTGGAAATAAATATCTTAGGGGCTGTTTTGTAATTTAAAATTTACATATATGTTTTATGATTTTATAAAATACTACATGTCACAAGGATCGATGGGTCATAAAGAACTCGAAAAACCGATTAATAACGAAGAAGATACGCCATTTACAAGTTTAAGATAGTTAATACTTTTATAAAACAATTTTTATAAAAAGTACTATTCACCACAGAAACTTATACTTTATAAACATCCATAATATGATAAAACTTTCAATATGAAACATGTGCCTCGAAGAATCGCTAAAACGGAGCTACTAACGAATAAGATACCGACTAAAACAGGTTTTTTCGTAAATAAAAGTATAAAATCGGTATATAGCTGTTTTAATAGTAAAAACACTATACATCGCAGAAAAGCAAAAACTTGAAAATATAAATTTGATCACTCGACTTACTACAAGACGTGGACGTAAAAACGCAGCAACGGCTTAAAACGACCAAAATGTCATTTTACGAAAAGTATAATTATAAACCGTTTTCACTTATTAATAATATTTTTACTAAAACATTAGTCGGTGATTATGCTATATAAAAAATATTACAGTGGTTATCAAAGTGCAATAATACTAGGGAGTTTCATAATGAGGCTATGCGGATGCGTAATTGACGAGTGTTGGATTTACGATTTAAAGTGTCCTAACTCCTCGTACGTCATGTCATGACCTCTTTAATTATGATAGCCCGAACGATAGTACGATGTAACAACTATAAGATTATATTCAATGTTATTAATATAAGTACTCGGTACTTATACGACCTATATTTAATTAGGTTGCATTCGGGAATAATCGTGAAGCATTCCCACACTTGATATAAATTATCAGATCACTCACTTGAGGTGAGTTCATAGCCCCACACTTTTTATAGTTTTACTGATTTACTATTATTTGGGGTGGAAAACATGCTTTGTTTTTACAATAGGACGCAAGTGGAAAAAGATTTTGCATTGATTACAAGTTTGCCTAAGTATCGATAACCCAAGTTAAGCCCATTATCATGAACTGTCAATTGCATTAGATGTAGTTGGGTAATTACATTATGGAGCGCCGAATGTTATTTAATAGATCTATTTGGAAACGAACTCGACCCGTTTCGGGTGACAGCTATCAACGGGAACGAACGTTATAAGCATGTCGAAATCAGGATTTTTGGGTTAGAACATCTCACGGCTGAGTAGCAATATTTTGCGAACAAGACTGTCGAGCTCGTGTCCATGAGCTTAGTGTAAATGTAATCTGCTTTTCTGATTGTTTCCATAAGTTGTAACATCCATGGAAATAGTCTTTTTGCGGTCCTGCATTAATTTAAATACAAACACCTATGAATTCACCAACATTTTTGTGACGTTTTCAGCAATGTTTCAGGGAGTGTCAATAGGCACGAGGTGCCAAGGATGCATTGGGTTACATTTTGGATTGCAACGCTTAAAGAATTTTATATATAATTTTAGTGAAATCTAATTGTCATCTTTTGTAATATTAAACAAGCAACATGTGAAAGCTGATAAGCTTTTGTAATATGTCTTTTAATTAAATCCAAACTGTATCAATATAAACGACTTTTGTGTCGTTCTTATATATATCTTGTGTTGTTGATCTTGAAGTAACATGCCCCGGATCCTTATTCCGCTGCGACCCATTTTGGGGGTGTTACAGATTGGTATCAAGAGCCAAGGTTATAGAGAACCAGGTCAAAATGTTTTTGCTGGACTATAACCGTTTTCAAAACATTGGCAATTCAAAAAAAAGGGTTTTATGGGACACACAAAACAATATTTTTGCATTAGTGGGACTAGATGCATTCATACTTGATATTAACGTGGTTATAATATGATTACGTATATTTACAACAATTAAGAGCCTTAAATCATATACTCTTATAAGTATTCTTCTGGTCACAGTGCAATGTGATCTATTTTATATTTGAATATATATTTTATTACGTTATGATATATTGAAAATCTAACGTATTGTAATTTTCTTGTGATTTAAGAGCATGGCACCAAAAAAGAGCCACAAGATAAAACCCGAGTCCACAAAATCCCAAACAACACAGTGTACACCAGCTCCAAATGCAACAACCTTCGCATCTGTTTTCTAGAGCAGCAACTCAAGGCCTTAATTGAACAAGGATTTGCTGCTGCACATGTGCTGAAGCAGAAGCAAGCAAGTTAGGAATGGCTACAATAATCAATGTTCAGGACCAAGGCCAGCACAATCTGCTCGCGAATGCTCATACTCTGAATCTAAAAATTCAACCTGTTGACTTCAAAGCACTGAGGGAGTCCGTTGACCTCACTTCGAATGGTTCGAGAAATGGAATCAGTTTTAGCATTAGAACATTTCCTCAGCACTAGTCAAGTCAAATTCCGCGACTTGCACTCTACAAAGATGGAATCTCTTACATGGTGGAAATCCATGTTTAAGCGACCACCACTCAGAAGTAGCTCATTCCATTCCATGGCAGCACTTGGAGAAAATGATGACTGATTAAAATACTGCCCGAGGGTGAGATCAAAGAAGATAAACTGAAATGTAGGGAACTTAAGGTTAAGGGCACCGATGTGGTAGGCCTATAATCGACCGATTCTCAGCAATTAGCCCTTGAATGTTTCCAGATGTTCCCGAAAGGTTGGATAAGATCGAAAAGTATATCAGTGGGCATACCCGATATGATACTTGGCAGTGTAAAGCTCAAAGTCAAAGACCATCAGAAGTGAATGAGTTTACAACTGAGTTGTGATGGAGAATAAGACCATGCATTACGAACGTCCAGGCAGAAAGGAAAAGGAAGTATGATGATCTTTCCCAGAACAATCAAAACCAACAAAATAGAAGGCAGAACACAGGCCAGACCTATGCTGCAGGCAAAGGGACAGGAAGCCATACAAGGTCTAAGCCTCTATGTGTTCCAAGTGTAATGGCCATACATGAAGCAGGTCCTTGTCCCTCCTAGGGTTTTTTTTTTGGGGGGGGGGGGCAGTAACTGCAATAGGGTTGGCCATCTGGCCAGGGACTGTAGGATACCGCCTGCTAACAACAACAACAACCGTAACAACAACAACAACAACAACTACCGCAACAACAACAATAATCAGCAGGGCAATGGTTGCTTTGAGTGTGGAGCTCAAGGCCACTTTAAAAGAAACTACTTGCCGAAACCTGGAACAACCTATGGATCGTGGTAATCAAGCTGGAAATAACAGGGCTCCACGAAGGTGGTATGCGTTGGAAATGCTGGGCAAAACACCCAACAATGTCGTTGCTGGTACGTTCCTTCCTAAACAACCAATATGCTTAAATCTTATTTGATACTGGTGCGATGGAGTTTCATACTACTGCATTTAGTACTTTACTATATATCATTCCCCAATACACTAATCCAAGGTTATAACGTTGAGCTAGCTGACGGTAGGATAATTGGAGTAAATACTATATTGATGGGTTGTAACATAAACTTTTTTTAAACCATGCCGTTCAACACAACCCAAATAGCCGGTAGAGATGGGTAGATTTCGAAGCGCGTATACATTGGCATGACTAGGTTTGTCAAAATACATCGATTATCGACTAGTGCTAAGAAGATTGTTCGTATCCCCCCCGGGAGCGAAATCCTAATCGTTCGCGGTGACGGATGTAGTGAAGGACACAGGACGCGACTAAACATCATCTCGTGTACCAAGGTTCAAAAGTATCTGCTAAAAGGATCTCACGTCTTTTTGGCACATGTTACTACAAAGGAGGATCGAAAAGGACAAAAAAATAGGGTTATTCCCAAGAGAAGAAGCGACTTGAGGACGTACCGATAGTTAAAGATTTTCCTGATGTATTTCCTGAGGATTTGCCGGGTCTTCCTCCGACTCGACAAGTGGAGTTTCAAATTGATTTGGTACCTGGTGCTGCACCTGTAGCACGGGCACCTTATCGATTGGCGCCTTCCGAAATGAAAGAGTTTGTCGGAGCAACTGAAGGAGCTGTCCGACAAGGGCTTTATAAGACCCAGTTCCTCACCCTGGGGAGCTCCGGTCTTGTTTGTCAAGAAGAAAGACGGATCATTCCGGATGTGCATTGACTATCGGGAATTAAACAAACTGACGGTGAAGAACCGTTATCCGCTACCAAGAATTGATGATTTATTTGATCAGCTTCAAGGGTCGAGTATCTACTCGAAGATTGACCTAAGGTCAGGTTATCACCAATTGAGGGTTCGAGAAGAAGACATCTCGAAGACAAGCCGTTCAGACTCGATATGGAACATTATGAATTCCAAGTTATGGCCGTTTGTTTTGACCACGCACCTGCTGTGTTTTATGGACCTTATGAACCGGTGTGCAACCTTTCCGGACAAATTCGAATTGTCTTTAGTGACGATATTATTGATCTATTCCAAGAACATACAAGAGCACGAAGAGCATCGAAGATAATTATTGGAGTTGTTGAAGAAGAGAGAGTTGAATGCAAAATTTCCAAGTATGAATTTTGGATTCCCAAAGTACAGTTCCTCAGTCACGTGATTGATATAAAGGCATTCATGTGGATCCAGCCAAGATTGATCCGTTAAAGATTGACATCCTCCATAAGACACCAACGAGAAATTCGTCAATTTTTAGTCTTGCCTGGGTATTATCGACGATTCCCATTGAAGGGTTTTTCAAGAATCGCGCAAACCAATGACTAAGCATACTCAAAAAGAAGGTCAAGTTTTGAGTGGGAAGTATACACAAGATCAATCTTTTCAACTGTTGAAGCAAAAGTTATGCAGTGCACCAATCCTTGCATTACCTGAAGGAAGC
Source organism: Tanacetum coccineum (assembly GCA_026074375.1). Taxonomy (NCBI): domain Eukaryota; kingdom Viridiplantae; phylum Streptophyta; class Magnoliopsida; order Asterales; family Asteraceae; genus Tanacetum; species Tanacetum coccineum. The sequence continues at coordinate 53,352 of BQNB010017496.1, forward strand.
GAAGATTTCATCACATACTGCGACGCTTCAAAGAAGGGTTTGGGCGCTGTATTGATGCAGAGAGAAAAAGTGATTTCTTATGCATCCCGCCAGTTAAAGATCCATGAGAAGAACTATACTACTCATGATCTAGAACTTGAGCATAGTGTTCGCTCTAAAGATTTGGAGGCACTATCTGTATGGAACTAAGTGTACAGTGTTCACTGATCATAAGAGCTTACAACACATTCTTGATCAGAAGGAACTGAACATGAGACAACGCCGATGGTTAGAGTTGCTTAGTGATTACGATTGCGATATTCGTTATCACCCAGGGAAAGCAAATCCGTTGCAGATAGCTTTGGAGCAGAAAGAACGAGAACCAACCGTAAGAAGTCGAGGCTTTAGTCATGACTATTAGCTTGGATCTTCTAAGCAAATCTTGAATGCTCAGACTGAAGCACGGAAACCAGAAAACATCAAGAGTGAGGATGTTGGAGGTATGCTGATTGAAAATGCAAAATTTCCAGAGGCAATTAGGACGGAAAAGTTAGAACCTCGTACGGATGGAACCCTATGCCTCAATGGCAGGAGTTGGTTACCTTGTTATGGACAATTAACGGACTGTGATCATGGCACGATCCCCACAAATTCGAAGTATTCTATCCATCCAGGTTCTGAGAAAATGTATCAAGACGATAGAAGCTATATAGGTGGCCAATATGAAATCCGACATGAGCTTCCGCACCTAAGTTAGCAAGTGCTTGACATTGCTAAGGTCCAGGCCGAAACATCAGAGACAATCAGTTTTGTTTGTACAACTCGAGATTGCTTCAATGGTAGTGGGACAATATCACAATGGATTTTGTCACGAAGCTTCACTAAAACATCACAAGGTACGATACCAATTTGGGTGATCGTTGACCGACTTAACAAAAGTCCGCGATTTTATAACCCATGAGGAAACTGACACTCAGAGATAACTTGGGCGAGATGTACCCTAAAGGAAGTCGTAACAATGCATGGAATACGAAAATTACTCGATTAATTTGTGATCGAGACCCCTAGGTTCGCAATCAAATTTCTGGAGAGTCACATTCAGAAGCTTTGGGTACAAGTTTAGATATGAGTTATAAAGCAAATCATCCCTAAACGTGACGGACAAAGCGGAGAAACCATTCAAACTCTCGAAGATCAAGCATCGTGCATGTGTGATCGACTATGGGAAATGGTTGGGTAAACATTTGACATTGTCGAGTTTTCGTACAATAACAGTTAGTCATGCTAGCATTAAGGCTGCACCCTTTGGATCCTTTACGGTAGAAAATGTCGTTCGCCTGTTTGTTGGGCTGAGGTTGGAGAAGTTCAACTCACCGGTCCAGAGATAGTTCAAGAGACGACTGAGAAAATCATTCAAGTTAAGCAAAGGATGCAAGCCGCTCGTGATAGGCAAAAGAGCTACGCTGATTTGAAGCGTAAGCCGATGGAGTTTGAGGTTGGAGATAAAGTGATGCTCAAGGTTTTTTTTGCCTTGGAAAGGGGTTGTACGTTTTAGCAACGAGTGAAATTAAATTCCCAGGTTTTGTTTGGACCCTTCAAGGTAATAAAAAGGGTTGGAGACGTTGCATACAAGCTCGAGCTTCCTGAGGAGCTGAGCAGAGTTCATAATACATTTCACGTGTCCAACTTAAAGAAGTGTCATGCCGACGAACCCTTAGCCGTTCCGTTGGATGGACTTCATTTTGATGACAAGCTTCAGTTTGTCGAGGAACCTATAGAGATCGACAGAACGACGAAGTTTAAACTGTTGAAGCGAAGCCGTACCCGTTATCCAAGGTTAGTCGATGGAACCCAAAAGAGAGGTCCGAGTTTACTGGGAACGCGAGGATCAATTCCGGAAGAAATACCCACATCTGTTCTCAAGGACCGGGCCGTCGTCAAATGCTGCGTCTTAAGCCTTGAGGACAAGGCTCAGCTAACCGGGGGAGACTATAACACCCGTGTTTTAGGTACATTTGTTTGGGGGGGTGTATGACATTATGAATTCACAAATTTATTTTTAGGGTTTTTACCGCGTTTGCTCTTAAACCCGTAAACGTTCAGTTAAATCGCGTAAACTGAAAAGATCATACAAGTGTAAACGGGCAAATAAACTATTAAAATATTTACATCAATCAAGGTTATATGATTATAAGAGTATAATTACTAACTTTGTTCATCCTTATTTTTATCGGCTACGTAAAATGCTTTGACTTTCATGAATAAAATGTGAATCGCGTTTAAGCATGACCACGGAATGTTCTAAAACCTAACTACGCCAAAACGAATACCCACGAGTATGAGGCCCAATACGAGCAAGAAAGATCAAATAGTGAACAACACATGATAGACCAATAATATGAGGGGGTGCCTGAAATGTGGTATTAGAACGAGGAGGGGGAGTGTATATATAAGGCGACGTGAGTAGTGTAAGACGCAGAGTGGTGAGTTGGATGGCTTGCACGTTCTTCCGATACTGTCTAATCTAGGTATAGATGTAGAGAAAGATAGTTTGAATGGAGAATATATTAACTTTCTTACAGAATACCTGATGATGCAAGCTTAGGATGAAGAGTAGGGAATCCATGAGCTAGAGTGTTAGAGGAATTGAACCATGGAGTAGGAGATTTAAAGGCAGGGACATAGATGATGGTAACTGCACAATACGTCATGCGAGTGTCCAGTCGAAGTACGAATTGGTACATATGCTGCATTGGTGTACTCTCGTTACGACAAAATTTCATAGTCTTCACTCCCATATTTGGACACCCGTTCAGTCGCTAGGTTGTCGCAGCGACAGAGTCGGCAGGTTTTCTTAGGACTCAGATAATAGCTGGCATATGTACGATTAAGACATAACCATACGAAATTTTTCTACAATCCTACATCTCCTTTTACATCCAATCCTAAGATGTATAAGTCATATTCAAGCCTTGATCACATTTTCAAGTATTAAGAGAAAAAGTAAAGATTAGGGTTTTGGAAACCTAATCTAGGGTGTATAACATGAAAGCTTGTTTTGATCAAAACACGGGTTAGAACTTATATATCATCTCTTACTTCATTACTAAGGTTTCCTAATAACCTTATACTTTTATTATCTATGAATTTTTATGTGTTATATGTATTTAGGCTAATCACACTAATGATTTTCAATATGTAAAATGAGTTTTTTATTGGAGTTATCAATTTATACACTATTCTCATTTCCTAAGTGTGTAAATATCATGAACAATAGATCTATAAGATTGTTAACTATGGTTTAAAGTATAAAACATGTTTATGTAAAAATTAGGGTTTTTGATGTTACTAATATAATTATACAAATGAAGTAATTGAAAGTAAAAGGGTGACCTTGTTGGCAAATGAATTTAAAGGACTTAGGGATTGATATTGGACTCTATTAATAAGTACCACATTTAAAATATGGTTCATTAGTTTTTTAAAGGTAAACTACTAAACTAATAATACATAAAACAAGTTTTAAACACATTTAGAAATAAATATCTAGGGGCTGTTTTGTAATTAAAATTTACATATATTTTATTTAAGAAATTTATAAACTACTACTGTCACAAGGATCGAGGGGTCATAAAGAACTCGAAAAACCAATTAATAACGAAGAAGATACGCCATTTACAAGTTTAAGATAGTAATACATTTATATATAACATTTTATAAAAAGTACTAATCACCACAGAACTTATACTTTATAAACATCCATAATATGATAAAACTTTCAATTACGAGAACGTGCTCGAAAGAATCGCTAAAAACGGAGCTATAACGAATAAGATACGACTAAAACGGGTTTTTCGTAATTAAAAGTATAAAATCGAGTATATAGCTGTTGTGAATAGTAAAAACACTATTCATCACAGAAAATCAAAAACTTGAAAATATAATATTTTGATCACTCGTCTTACTACGAAGACGTGGACGTAAGAAACGCGAGCAACGGGCTTAAAACGACCAAATTAGGTCATTTTTACGAAAAGTATATTTATAAACGTTTTTACTTTATAAATATTATTTTACTAAAACGATTAGTCGGTGATTATGCTATATAGAATATTGAGTGGTTATCAAAGTGCTATATTACTAGGGAGTTTCATAATGAGGCCTCTTCGGATGGCGTATCGACGAGTTGTTTTGATTTTTTTTTAACCGTAAATATTAAAGTGTCCTAACTCCCTCGTAACGTCATTCATGACACTCTTTAATAGATACCCGAATGATAGTACATGTACCATCTATAATATTATATTCAATGATAATTAAAATAAGTACTCGGTACTTATGACGACCTATATTTTAATTAGGTTGCCATTCGGGAATAATCGTGAAGAATTCCCACACTTGATATAAATTATCAAATCACTCACATTAGGTTGATTCATAGCTCCCACACTTTTTACAGGTTTACTGATTTGACTATTATTTGGGGTGGAAACATGCTTTGTTTTAACAAATTGACGCAAGTGATATTTTGCATGTGTGATTACATGTTTGCCTAAAGTAACTGCGAAAACCCAAGTTAGCCCATTATTTGAACTGTCATTGCATAGATGTAGTTGGAATTACATTATGTGACGTGAGAAAAAAAATGAATTTACTATATCTATTTGGGAAACGACCTCCCCGTTCGGGTGACTAGCTATCACCGGGAACGAATGTTATAGCATGTCGAATGAGGGATGTTTCGGGTTAGAACATCATCACGGGCTGAGTAGCAATATTTTGCGAACAAGACTGTCGAGCTTCGGTGTCATGAGCTTAGTGTAAATGTAATCATATTTTAGTGATTGATTTGCATATGTTGTACATCCAGGGAAAGTCTTTGCGTCCTGCATATTTTAACCATAAACCTAATGAATTCACCAACATTTTTGTTGACGTTTTAAGCAATGTTTTCAGGAGGTCAATAGCACGAGTGCCAAGAGCATTGGGTACGTTTTGGATTGCACGCTTAAAGACTTTTGTATCATATTTTGGGAAATCTATATCATCTTTTGTAATATTAAACAAGGAACAAGTGAAGCTATAAGCTTTTGTAATATGTCTTTTAATTAAATCCAATGTATCAATTTAAACGACTTTTTGTGTCGTTCTTATATATATCTTGTGTTGTTGATCTTGAAGTAACATGCCCCGGATCCTTATTCCGCTGCGACCCATTATGGGGGTGTTACAACTTGACGACGGTGTGGTCTTGGTGAAGAGGTGTGGATATTTCTTCTTGAATTGGTCTTCACGCTCCCACGTGAACTCAGGACCTCTCTTGGAGTTCCATCGAACTTTGACCAATGGGATCCGACTTCGCTTCAACCGTTTAACTTCACGGCCCACTATTTCTACCGGTTCCTCAACAAAATGGAGTTTGTCGTCCAAATTAAGTCCATCCAACGGAACGGCTAATGGTTCGTCGGCATGACACTTTTTCAGATTAGATACATGAAACGTATTATGAACTCTGCTCAACTCTTCTGGAAGTTCAAGCTTGTAAGCAACTTCTCCAACCCTTTCTATCACCTTAAAAGGTCCAACATACCTAGGGTTTAACTTCCCCCGTTTGCCAAAACGCACGACCCCTTTCCAAGGCGAGACTTTAAGCATAACTTTATCCCCGACTTGGAATTCCATTGGTTTACGCTTCAAGTCAGCGTAACTCTTCTGTCGATCACGAGCGGCTTGCATCCTTTGCTTGATCTGAATGATTTTCTCAGTGGTCTCTTGAATTAGTTCTGGACCGAGTATTTGAGCTTCTCCAACTTTAGTCCAACAAACAGGTGAACGACACTTTCGACCATAAAGTGCTTCGAATGGTGCGGCCTTGATGCTGGCATGATAGCTATTGTTATATGAGAAACTTCGCTAATGCAAATGGTTTTAACCCAACCCTTTCTAAGTCCATCGCACAAGCACGCAGCATATCCACGAAGTTTGAATGGTCCTCTCGCTTTGCCCTCTGTTTGTGATGGTACGCATACCTTATCCAAATTTGTACACCAAAGCGTTCTGAAGTGACATCTAGAAATTTGATGCGAATCTCGGTCACGATCACACAAAAACAAAAAAGAAAAAAATTTAAACAGGAATTCCATGTCTCCGTGACCACCTCCTTTAGGACATTCGTGCAAGTTTATCCAAAGGATCAGTCTCTCCTCATCGGTGTAAAGATCGCAGACTTAGTGAGTCGGTCAACTTTCACCCAAATTGGTGTCCCATAGCCTTGAGACGTCTTAGAAGCTTCATTGACAAAATCCAATAGTGATGTTGTCCCACTTCCATTCGGTATCTTGGGTTTTGGCACCAACAATCCTGAGGGCCTTTGTGTTCGGACTTGACCTTAGCACAGGCATAACACGTGTTAACATAAGTGGCTATGTCGCTTTCATGTTTGGCCACCAATAGAGCTTCTTCAAGTCTTGTACATTTTGTCGGAACCCGATGAAAAGAGTATTTTGATTGTGGATCGGCATGATTATAGTCCCGAAAATCCCCATAACAAGGTAGCCAACTTCTGCCATTGAGGCACAGGGTTCCATCCGTACGTGGTTCCAACTTTTGTTCTCTAATTGCTTCTGGAAATTTAGCAGTTCAATCAACATTCCCCATCGTCTTCACACTTATGTATCTCTGGTTTTCGCAGCTCGGTCTGAAGCATTTAAGATCTGTTTGGGAAGATCCAAGCTAATAGTCATAACCAAGGCGCGAACTCTTAACGGTGTTCCCCCATCGTTCTTTTCATGCCATCAAAGCATCAGCAACGACATTTGCTTTCCCCGGGTGATAACGAATATCGCAATCGTAATCACATAGCAACTCTAACCATCGGCGTTGCCTCATGTTCAACTCTTTTTGATCTAAAATGTGTTGCAAACCTACTTGTGAACGGTGAACACCGTACACTTATTCATATAAATAATGTCTCCAAACTTGAAGCGAACAACCACTGCTCCAAGTTCCAAATCATAAGTTGTATAGTTCTTCTCATGAATTTTTAACTGGCGTGATGCATAAGAAATCACTTTTTCTCTTTGCATCAATACAACCCCACCTTTCTTTGAAGCGTCACAATATGCGATGAAATCTTCGCTTCCTTCAGGTAATGCAAGGATTGGTGCACTGCACAACTTTTGCTTCAACAGTTGAAAAGCTGCTTCTTGTTTATCGCCCCACTCAAACTTGACCTTCTTTTGAGTAAGCTTAGTCATTGGTTTGGCGATCTTTGAAAACCCTTCAATGAATCTTCGGTAATACCCAGCAAGACCTAAAAATTGACGAATCTCCATTGGTGACTTAGGAGATGTCCAATCTTTGATGGATTCAATCTTGGCTGGATCCACATGAATTCCTTCACTATCGATCACGTGACCGAGGAACTGTACCTTAGGAATCCAAAATTCACATTTGGAAAACTTGGCATACAACTCTTCCTTCTTAAGACCAAAAAATTATTTTTTTTTTCTCTAAGATTTGCTTAAGGTGTTCTTCATGTTCTTCCTTGTTCTTTGAATATATCAGAATATCGTCAATAAAGACAATCACGAATTTATCCAGATATGGTTTGCATACCCGATTCATAAGGTCCATGAATACGGCAGGTGCGTTTGTCAAACCAAACGGCATAACTTGAAATTCGTAATGGCCATAACGAGTTCTGAAGGCAGTCTTCGGAATGTCTTCTTCTCGAACCCTCAATTGGTGATAACCTGATCTTAAGTCAATCTTCGAGTAGACACTCGACCCTTGGAGCTGATCAAATAGATCATCAATTCTTGGGAGCGGATAACGGTTCTTCACCGTTAGTTTATTCAATTCCCGGTAATCAATGCACATCCGGAATGACCCGTCTTTCTTCTTGACAAACAAGACCGGAGCTCCCCAGGCGCCAATCGATAAGGTGCCCGTGCTACAGGTGCAGCACCAGGTACCAAATCAATTTGAAACTCCACTTGTCGAGTCGGAGGAAGACCCGACAAGTCTTCAGGAAATACTTCAGGAAAGTCTTGAACTATTGGTACGTCCTCAAGTCGCTTCTTCTCTGACTTGTCTTCAAACTCTTTTGTAGTAACATGTTCCAGAAAGATAGGAAACCCTTTTTCCACGTACTTCTGCGTTTTAGTGCACGAAATGATGTTTAATCGTGTCACCTTTCCCTGGGTACTTCCATCACCGTGTATGATTAAGGTTTTATTTTTCCAAGGAAAACGAACAATCTTCTCGGCACACATAATGAACGCTTGGTATTTTGCCAACCAATCCATACCGATTATAGCACCAAAACTACCAAGTTCTACAGGCATTAAGATACGTTGAATGTGGTAGAAGTTAATGTGCAACCTTAATATAGTGTTAACCCATTATCCTCCCGTCAGCTAGTTCGACATCATAATAGTGATCTAGTAATGCGTGATGTCAATTTGGGAGACAAAATGCAGTAGAACACAGAAAAAAAAAAAAAAACTTCGATCGGCACCCGTATCAAATAAGATATAGCATAGCGGTTGATAGAAGAAATGTACCCGCAATGACTTGTCCTGGATTTGCCCCCCCGCATTCCAAACCACATACACCTTCGCTGGAGCCCTGTCATTCCCAGCTTGATTACCACGGTTGCCTTTGTTGTTCTTCATTCTTGGACATTCCTTTTTGAAGTATCCCTGAGCTCCGCACTCAAAACAAGTAGGTTTCTGACCCGATCCGGTGCCCTTCTGGTTGTTATTGTTGTTGACATTTCCAGTACCCCTACAGTCACGGGCGATGTGACCATATTTGTTGCATTTATAGCACTTTGGAGCACACGGACCGTCATAGTGGTAATTGCATTTTGAGCATAGGGGTCTAGATCCCCCGTATTGTTTCTTATCACCTGATCCAGCAGTGTATGCCCTGCCGGTGTTCTGCCTCTTATTTTGTTGTTGTTGTTGATTCTGATTGCTTCGGGAAGTGTTTTCAAACTTCCTCTTGTTTTCAGCTTGTCTTTCCGCCATGGTACTGACTCTCTTGTCCATCAATTCTGTGGCCATTTCGATAGCCTCTTGCATGGTCTTTGGCTTTGAAGCCACGATGTTTCCATGGATCATGTCGGGCAATCCACCGACATACCTTTCAATTTTGTCTGCCTCCTCAGGGAACATCCTAACACACAGTAGTGCTAGCTCTTGAAAACGTTGGTTGTATTTGACCACATCAGTACCTATTACCTTCAAGTTCCACAACTCAGCCTCAAGCTTCTTTATTTCGTTTCGTGGACAATACTTATCAGTCATCTTTTTCCTTAGATCGACCCAAGTCATTGAATATGCAACATCATGAGTAACATCCATAACTGGAATTCACCATGTTAGCACTTGCTAAAAGAGTACAAGTAGAGAACTTGACCTGGTTTTCCACCGAGCAGTTGCTTATGCGGAAGACAGTCTCCATTCTTTCAAACTATTGGGTTAACTCAACCACTCGTTTCCCTTGAAATACAGAGGTTTGCACTTCATGAAATCCTGGTAAGTGCACTCTCGAGCAACGCGTTCAGATCCCCTGACACCCGTTCCCGAAGAATGGCTATCAGTGCCATTCCTGGTTGCGTCACGTGCGGCCAGAGCGGCACTGACACCTTGATCAATCATAGCTTGGAGTTGGCATTTTACCCGTTATGGTTGTGGCTGGTGTTGTTGTTGGCCGTTGTTGCCTTGTGGCTCTTTTGGTGCGCATTTTCTTTAATCACAAGAAAATACAATATCCGTTAGATTTCATAAAATCATAACCATGACATGACATATCCATGATAAATAAAGTGAGATCACATCACACAGTGAAATGTACAATTGAATTGTAATTAACAATGATATAACCAAATCGACATTCATTCATCACGAATTCGATTATAAACATGACATAATACCATCATTTCATATATAACTGGAAAACATACATGATTGGTTCAGATACAAAATGATCACCTCGATTAGGTTACAAAAGAATATATACAACCTAAAGCCATACTAGCCGGGAGTTACCCGTAATACTTAGTAGGCTATACAGGATAGCTAATCAGAAACAAAAGATCTATACAGGATAGCTAACCAAAACAAAAGATCTATACCGTCTGCTAGCTGGGAGTAACCCATAAAACTTAACAGACTGCATAGTAGATACAATCATAACCAAAGTCCCAAGAACTGCTACCAGTGTCCTCCAAGTGTGTCAACGCGCGCTCCCAGCCTCCATGCCTGGGTAACGCATGATATACAAACAGCAGGATCATCCTGCAGCTGAAAAACGCTGCCACTCGTGGCGACGCGCCTCAGTCTCTAATACTGTAACTCGTGCCTCTAATGCCCTGCAGTGAGCCTCAGACCTAGCCAAGGCCTGACGGGTCTCCATACTCTCTTGCTCGTAAGCAAGTCTCTCTCTCCTCAATATCTCAATCTCAGCTCTCACAGCTGCACGATCCTTCTGGGCATCGTGATGTCGTGTGCAAAACTCTGAACTCTCTCTACTGTGAACATCTACCTGGTAACTGACCCTCATGTTGACCATCTCTAAAGCGGTCATCATCCTCCTCTCAATATCTCGAAACCTGGTCTCCATAGTGTCTACATGACTATGATCGACTCTATGGGCCATAGTGGGTCCTGGCTGTCTCGCAGCAGTAGCAGCAGAACTCTCTCCAACCTAACACCCAGGTCTGGGAGTAGGAGTAAAGTCCTTCCGAGGCGTGTGTCAGCCACGAGAATATCATCTCTGCGGCTAAATAGATGGGCATGTATAAGGTAACTATGGTGGGGTCCCTGATGGTGTAAGTAAACGATAGAAGGCTATGCTATATCTCGCATCTCAACCTCGAGTCTCTAGGACTAATGAGGTCTACTATGTGAGAGACAAAAAGGATGGGTGGTAGTAGAGGTGTAGGTGCCACCCCCCCCCCCCCCCCCCCCCCCCCCCCCCCCCCCCCCCCCACCCCCCCCCCCCCCCCCCCCCCCCCCCCCCCCCCCCCCCCCCCCCCCCCCCAATCCTCAGCTGGCACTAAGTCCTCAGGATGCTCAGGCTCCGGAATGTATACTGGTACATGATCCTCCAGCTCCATGGGACCAGGTACATACTCTGGAGAACGTGGTGCCTGCTCCGATAGCTGTCTGGCAGCCTCCTCGTAAGGATCCTCAGATGGAATACTCCAAGATCGTGCCTCAGAGTGAACAGAAGTATAGGTAACAGCGGAATCAGCTGACATGACTACTGTGACCAGCAGAAATGGCTTATATGAGTACATTATATAAGACTCTTATAGCAATATACATTTATATCATAACATGTATATCAAATATGAATGCATCTAGTCCAACCAACTAATGCAACAAGCAATGTACGCATGAATGTATGCACATATGTATGTCCCGTGTAAAACCCCGTTGTATGAATTCGTTGTTTGAAAATGGTTATAGTCCAGCAAAAACATTTGACCTGGTTCTCTATAACCTTGGCTCTTGATACCAATCTGTAACACCCCCAAATTGGGTCGACTCGGAATAAGGGTCCGGGGCGTGTTACTTCATAGATCAATAACACAAGATCTATATAGAACGACCAAAAAGTCGTTTGAAAACGATACATTGGATTTAACAAAGTAATTGTTACATAAGCCCGAAGCTTAACTTGTTCACTTATTCAAAGTACAAAGATTTCTAGCCCATAGTTATACAAAATGTATTGCGACAAAATCTTTATTGCATGATATCCCAATCAAAACCACCAATGTATCTCTTGTACCTCTTGCTTACTGATCCCCTGAAAAACATTGCTTTAAAACGTCAACAATAATGTTGGTGAATTCATAGGTTTGATAAATCATATATTGTAGGACCACAAGATTTCCTAAGTGCGTATGAAAATGCAACAGATCAGACATTATATAAAATGTAATTACTTCGCTCTAAGCTCATGACACTGAAGCTTGACGTGGAATATACCAAATTAAATGGCTACATTGCCCGGGGGGGGGGGGGGAGGGGGGGGGGGGGGGGGGGGGGTGTGATGTTCTATCCCGCAACACCCTATATTCGACATGGTATACATTCGTTTGTCCAGTGATAGCTAATCACCCGAACGGGGTTGTCAAACCCAATAGATCTATTATTAACATTCGCGCTCACAATCCCGCAATTGACAGTTCATGATAATGGGCTCATATATGGGTTATCGCTACTTAGGCAACACGTATCATAACTAAAAAACTTAACCAATTGTGTACCCAATTGTAAAAGCATTGCATGTTTTTCACCCCAAAAACTTTGTAAAACAAAAGCATGTAAAACGTGGGGCTATGAACTCACCTTGAGTGAGTAATGCCAAGTATATCTCAAATAACGCGCCACACGAATCGATCAGATGCAACCTATTTAAATTAAGGTCGTATGAGTACCGAGTACTCAAATAAAAAACGTTGAATATAATCCTATAGTTTTTACATCGTACTATCGTTCGAGCTATCATAATTAAAGAGGTCATGACATGACTACGAGTAGTTAGGACCACATTAAAATCGTAAATCCACAACTCGTCGATACCCATCCGAAGAGGCCTCATTATGAAACTCCTAGTAATAAAGTACTATTGATAACCACATAAAATCTATATAGCTCAATCACAACTAATGGTTATGGGTAAAATTGTTGTATAATCTGTTAAAACGTTTATCAATTAACCGGTTTTAGCAAAACTGGCGTAACTTTCCGCGTTTAAACCGATTCTCGCGTTTCTTGTGCCCATCTTTTCGTATAAGACGGGTTATCGAATTTGACATTTTCATAAATTTGTCCCTGAGAACAGTAACTTTTCTGTTCACATCATACAAGATTTCTATGTAATTCCCGTATTTGTTGTCGTAAAACCCGTAAATGTCGTATTTTATCGTTATAGCTCCGTTTTAGTGATTTCTTTCCGAGGACGTTCTCATTTTTGAAAGTTATATAATTTTATGAGGTTTACAAAAATATAACTTTCTGTCATGAATAGTAACTTTTATAAAATAGTTTTATAAAAGTATTAATTGTCGTAAACTCGCGAAATTCATAACTCGTTCGTTATAAATTAAAAATTGCGATTCTTATCATTTTGAAATTCTAAAAATGTTTTATAATTTATTATAAATATCACACTTGCTGTTTATAATTTTTTTTTATAAAAATTCCTTTACGACTTCGTTTATTAACGTATAACTCGTTTTTAACGTAACTTTTTCGTTATTAATCCGTTTAACAAGTTTCTTACCTTTTCGGAATCGTCGTGAATTGTATTATCTTATAAAAACATAAAATAATAGGCAAATATTCTGATTTTGGACAGAATGTTTGGTTGGGCTTGTTGAACCCATTTTTAACCTTTTCTTTATACTTTATCACTTTTGTATTTTACCACAAGTCTTATATATCATATATGTTATATATCATTTATATATTGGAAATTATTTGTCCATAATAGTCCTCATATGTCCAAGTTACCAAGGTTAGCAAATCCATGATAACACTTTAAAACCATAACTTTACTTAAGTAACCTTAATTTACTAGTTTTGTCCATAATCATTTTTATACATAAACTAAGTGTGTACAAGTGTATTTCTTCCAAGATAACTTTATTTTAGTGTTCAAGTAACCTTAATATGAGTCCATAATTAATCTTAACTTGTCTTATGTATTTCTTTAACTTAAAACATATTATGAAACTATGAAAACCCTAATTAACCCATAATCATGTTTACACCAAAACAACATGATACAATATTTTATCATCCTTTTTAACATGATATATGTAATAACACAACATATATAAAAGTAATCCATGTGATCATTTCAAGTAGAAATCTCATTTTCATGATAAAATCCTAAATGGTGATTTAAGCTATAAAGAATTAACATATGCATATAAATGAAAATTGTAAGAACATAAAGAGTTCAAATAGACCTTATGATGTATGATGATGATGATAAACAAGTGCTAAACCCTTGTTTAGCCACAAAATCCAAGCTTGCACAAAGAAGCCCTAGCTTTCCTTAATAAAAACCCTAACTTTCTTTTTCTTGAGTAATACTTGGAAAAGGTTAGCCAATGCTTGGGATCACCTTAGAATATCTTAGAATAGATGTGTATAGGAGTGTATGGGTTGTAGAAAAATTGATATGGGTTTGGTTGTGTGCTTGCTTATTGCCGTAGCATATAGAGAGGAAAAAGGGAAGAGTTTTTGATTTCTTGGTTAAGTGTTTATGCTTGTGTGTTTATCTATCAAATGTATACATGTATATAAGGTGTAGGTCTAGTCAAGGAGCCCCCATGGTAAGGTCTTAGGGATGGGTCATGGTCTTAGGGATGGTCTTTAGTCAATTAGACAAGGTATGGTGTGGTATTAATGAAGTATGTTGTTCATTTGACCAAATGGAAGAGTTTTTCTTATATCACTTGTATAAATGGCTAAAATTTCGGCATACATAAGATATACATGATATATTTTGCAACTTTTATGTATTGGGTATAAAAGTGGGTATTTGTTGAAGCGTAGAAAAGTTTTTGTGGTTCCGGGAGTGCCTAAACGCAATTTATCGCGAAACGTATACACTTTACGTATCCGATAAAAATAAAATGAACAAAGTTAATAATTATTCTCAAAATAATTATATAACCCTTGCTTGATGTAAACATTTAATTGTTTGATGCCCGTTTACATTGAACGCTAATTTTTGGCGTACGCGATTTAACGTAACAATACTATTTCATGCAAATACGTACAATACAAAAAGGTACATTGTGGATTTATTGATGTCGTCAATGACTTGAAAACACAGGGTGTTATAAGGTAGATGTAATAAATATTATGAAATGAAAGCTGATGACCTTATCAAAATCTTAACCGGAGAATGTTGATATAGTAAAATGATAGTAAATAGCCACGTCACACAAGAGTTATGAGTTTGATTGAAGAGTTTGGAATTATTGTATCACCGTTCGGGCCATCATATGTTAGAAGCCATTCTATAAACGTTTGAGGAGCGAGGGCACTTTAAATCGTAAACCCAACCACTCAGTCAGAACGTAATATCGAGATGGAACATCTTAATATGAAGCTCCCTAGTATTGTGGTACAATATAGCTTCCGGATGATCGGTTTTAAGCGTTTTATTCAATATCTGGAAATGTTAAGCACGAGAAGCGTTAATTAAAGTTATGTCTGGTAAGGTTTTAAACATGATTTTATACTTTTTCAAAATGTTACATTTTAGACCCTAGGGTTTGGAAAATTGCAAATAGGTCCTTGGAGTTTGCATTTTTACGACTTTGGTCCTTCAACTTTGAAAGATATACCAAGTAAACCTTGGACTTTGAAAAGTGACATAATAGACCCCTATAGTTATAACTTTGATAAAATGACATATTCAGCCCCTTTAGTTATAAGTTTTAGAAAGTTACGATATATATCCCTTGCATGGATTATAATTACAAAACATGTCCAAATTGCCATGCAAGCTTATTTTAACATTTCATTAGACATTTATAAGTTATAATAAACTAAAATATGAAGATTTAACGCAACACAAGTTTAAAATAACGATTCGTTAAGCTAGTAAGTAAAACGGGTCAAATTAGGGTTTCAAAATGTAAACGCGTGGGTTTTAAGTTCAAATTCCTTCATTAATCAATAAAGTGGTTATATTAACATTAGTTAAGCATGTTAGGATAGATTATAACAATATTTAACCATTATAACATTTAGTTTTAAGAAAAACGCAAAATTAGGGTTTCGGGTGTACGGTTTTGGATCAAAATGGAAATTGAGCATGAATTGGGTTATGAAACTTTAACAAGAGTATATTTAGGATCATATGAACATTATAAGAGTGTATTAGCAGAAGTAGAACATTCAAAACCTGGGTTTGAGCTTCAAGAAGCAAAAATGGTGGAAACGGGTCAGAATCGAGACTTTCGGCTTCGTATGGCTAGAATAACGACTCTCGGGCTTCGTTTCTTGGTTTATTTTTCTTCCTTTCTGTACTTGAGACTTATTATGATCACTTAGGATCTATTAGAGCAAATGAGTGCTTCTATAATGGGTATGAGATAAGAGAGTGGGGGATGAAGAAAAATGAATGGTTTAGGTTGCTATTTAAAGGTAAAGGACCCTTAAGCTTCAAGGAAAGCTTTCAATCTGAGATGGGACACATAATAGGTCTATAGGGTGATGAGGAGAGGCTATTAGGTGTGTTGGCTAAGCTAGAAACTAGCTTTGATGAGTTGGTTTATCCTTTGCATGCCGCGGCTATAACTAGAAGAAACAAGGAACCATGTGCTCTTAATTTTGACCAAGAATTGGTCTAAGTAGGTGCATAAGCTGCTTAAAGGTTTCTATAAGAGTTCTTGGGTGGTCATTTGTACATGGTAGCAATTTAGAGGGGTTAAAATGGTCATAGAAGCAAACCAGGTCTATTT
>BQNB010017497.1:3808-69842 GCA_026074375.1 Tanacetum coccineum
ATGCGCACTAAATCAGCTATGGATAGGCAACAAAACTAAGACGATAACTTAACAAAATACCAGACATATAAGCTATGCAAAAATAACAGGGAAGCATAACAATTATAAAAAAAATAAACACTTAAGTCCTAAATGCATCTATATGAAGGACCCCTAGGTTATAGTCTAGGCTCAACCACCTACTTCTCTATAACCAAAGGCTCTGATACCAATCTGTCACACCCCGCCAAGGAGGAAACGCGAGGCGCGACGAGAAAGGGAATCATCACAACACATTGGCGTCTATATAGAGAAACTAAACATGCACAAAATTACAAGGTATAGACACACAGTGTCATGAAAATTCCCAAAAACATCATCAAAATCCAAAAGGCGTCTGACATTAAAATAAAGGTAGTTCATGCCAATGTCATGACATGCAAACATTTAAACATTTCAACAAACAAGCCTAATAATGTTTATCATCCAAACAAATAGCGAAATCTAAATAACTAAACTTCGCCAGCTGCCTATGGTCCATCTAGCTACTTTTCTTAACCTCAATCTCAACTTGCTGGGTACCTGAAAATGATGCTTATACGTCAACACAATGGTTGGTGAGAAACATAGGTTTTCAGACACTCATTTCAAATCCTTTCTCAAAACACATTTCCGAATTACTGTGATTATAAAACATGTATAGTAGGATAGTTACTAACTACTATACAAGCTAACATGCATACAATCTAATCAATCATACAACACACTGGGTAGGCATACCCATCCGCTCCCAAATCTGTGATTTCCTGACATGCTAACACGAAGTACATGCAGGCCAATCACTATACTTAACATGTTTATTCCCGGGACATGCAAGCGTCCAACCAATCCACATTGAGTAGGCGTACTCATCCGCTCCCATAATACAAACCAACATGTAGCATATAACATATAATAGCCAGTTAAAAGTCCATGCACAAAGTAAACACATAACCACATCAATCTAAATCATTTTAAAACACTTTGCATCATTTCCATCCCAAGTTTAAAACGCAGTAAAAAGTGGGACTATGTAACTCACCTGAATGCTCAAACGCAGCTTCCAAATCTTAACATGCAACTATACAAATAAATAAAACACGGTTACACGCGATCAAGATAAAAGCTCAAGTACATGTAACTCACATATGATGGATATCTAAGGGTTTGATTAACCACCATGGGTCACTCCGACACCATGCCCAACCTTAACCACTTCATTAACACATTACACTAGTCAACTACAATTTATTCAAAAATGCAGAATTTTAGTGTATCTTTACCAACTTAAAAACCATACTTGCTGACCTTAATAAATTATACCAAAAATCATCTAAGTTCATTTATGAGTTTACTAACTATCTTGTGATTCCCAAGAACCCATTACATGCACAACTATCCCAAATAAAATCCAACTTCAAAACTGTCCTAATTCGGATCTGATTGCACACTAAAAAGTATGGCCTTAAATATCATACTTAAACACACAATCAGAAGCTCTCTTTCTAGGGTTTCTTTATATACATATTGAACTTAATCTCAGTAGATTAGCTAACCTTAATTCCACTTTTAAATTAGGGTTTTACCTTCCCAAACATGACCTAATTCGGACCCGTATTTAATGTTTTGACAACTTTTCTTGTTTTGACCAATTGACTAACTTCCCGAACTCAAAATCGTTCGAGGTCAGACTTTTTGAAAAATAGATTCTCTGAACTACAATTTAGGCTTTTGAATCATATGAAAACACGTTTTTAACATCTAGATATTACCAGTTGAACACAACCCTAAATTCTGCTCAACTATACTTCATGAATTAACGCGATCTAAATCTAACAACTTACACCAATAAGATCCTAATTAAACCCTAAACGTTCTAGCATAATTAAAACATCCTTAATTACAGAAGTTTTCATAGCCCTAAAGATCTATCATATTAATTGTTACATGTTTTGTTGGGATCTGAGATTTGATGATTACAAAACTACATATGCTTATATGAAGATAAATGAAACAAGAAGGACTTAATATGATATGTTGGACTTTGACTAAAACATTAATGTTGATTGGAAGTTACAAAATCAACATTATGATATGTTTGACTAAGGTTTTCTTGTAAACCCTAGCCTCTCTAGTATATAAAGAGAGGTAAGTCAAATTTGTTTCCTTTTTCGCCTTTATCCAAAACCGGCCGAATACCTAATAGGCAATAAACAACCTTCTTCGTAATTAATTAACCCAATAAATATGAGCATTTAAACTTTTAAGAACATATAAAAACCATAAACCAAATCCAATCAGAAAACCAAAGTATAAAAACCAAAATCAAACAAGCTTGGTTTTCTGTTCTGTCTGAGATCCATCAAGTGTGTGTCATCTGATATCAGGTAAAGCTGGCAATACAAACTTTCATAGCCAACAGTACAAATACTTAACTAGCAGTATAAACTATTCGAGCAGCACTAACTGCTAAGACTAGCAGTATTAACTGCCATTGGCAGCACTAATCAAAGCTGGCAGTATTAACATTCACGAAACAATAAGTGGCAGCATTAATGCATATGGGCAGCACTAATGATAACTGGTAGTATTAACACATAACTAACAATATTAACTTCTACTCGAACCAAAGCAGCATTAACTTTGTATACTTGTTTTCTCATTGGTCAGCACTAAGTAACAATAAGCAGCACTAATAAAGTCTTTCAATACCAGCATAAGATCATTAGAGCTCGAACAGTATTAACTACTACCAATAAGCCTAGCAGTAGTAACTGTTTTATGCTAGCAGTACTAACTTGTATTGACAGTATAAAGTGCTCCTTCCTCCCATACCTTTTTGTGACACTTTTTCTGTTACTAAACTGTCACTAATCCATCATTCTCATCAACTGCTAATGATTCTTTTAATAGAATAAGTTCCAAAGAACTCTCGAATTATGTAACCAAGAACCATAATCAGCAACCATCTTGTTGTCACGAACCAATCAAAAACAATTTTAAACAAACTTCATGTTATATCGAATTAGGGTTGCTGAAAAACCCTAATATCGCCATATTCGACATGATAACTAAGACAGAAAATTCGTACCTCTTTTCCTTCATAGATTCGACATCAAAACACCTTGTAGATCCTAGATCAAGAGCCACCAGGCTCTGATACCAATTGTGAAAGTCTAAAGAATCGTTGTAAGCTCAGATTGTTTAGATCTTATATCTAGGATTAACAATAACATTGAACATAGAATATGTATAGCGGAATTAACATAAGAACAATGATATTCAACAAGGTGTTTCTTCATTAATAACCAAACGTTCCTAACAGCCCTAATTCTAGATGATCAATTCTATAACGTGTTATCTAAACTATAACAAGGAATAAAAGATCTTTGAGGCTAAAACACACAAATTCTAGGCGTCCACTTAGAGGACTTGACGCCTAGACACGCACACTTTTTTGTGTTTTACATCTTGACACGCGTAAAACTATGCAACCTATATCTCTTTATATACTAGAGATATTAGGTTTACAAAGGATAAGCATTAGGAAATAAACAAATCTTCCTAACTTTTACAATTATCTTCTAGAAAATCTTCTGTAATCTTCCATCTTTTGAAGAATTCCTTCTTTGTTTTTTAAGTCCTTCATCTTTCATATGTTTTGTCTTATCAACTCAAATATAATTCCCAACACACACACACACACACACACACACACACACACATATATATATATATATATATATATATATTATGAATTAACTAATTATCTTAATTACCTTAAGTTTTCATAAAAACCTAAGCTAATTTGGGTAAACCTTTTCACATAAACGCAACTACTTAACTTTCTAAAAATAACTTTTCATTTCACATTTCACTTTCTATATTTAGAAAGTCCACTATAATTATCCAAATTTCACTCACTTCACTTATTTCCATTTTGCTACATTTCCCAATAACTTTTAACGCAAAATCATTAAATCATTGACTTAGGATTGCATGTTATACGCCAATACTTTCCATTATCACTAAACACAAACACACTCAAAATGAGATGCCAATACACCTCAAAATGATATCATGCACCTATTCAAACCACTTAGCACACATATAGAACACATAGCATACAAAAATCACATACAACAAACTCTTAGCCATTTCTAAAGGTATCACTAACCTGATTAAATCATGGTTGTCAGATAAATAACCTAATTAAAGTGTTGGGTTAGAAAGTTAACTAACCCAAACAGCAAAAATGCCTACTATAGAACCGGCATGCTCGGTTCCTTTTGTAAAAGGGAACCAACCTTTGTTGCACATGGAACCGGCAGCGGCATATCAGCATACCAAAATTCAAATAAGTCTAAAAGCGCGGCAAATGATTACTAGGATTATTTTTCTTCCTAAAAAGTTATCAATATACTTTTCTAGATAAGGCAAGAGTCTATTGGAGGTACAAAAGTGATATGATCCTATAAATTCTAGATAATCTAAATGCTCCCTAAACTAGTTTGAGAAAAAGGCAAAGCATCATAATAAGTCTAACAAGCTTACAAACATAAATATTCAAGTTTTATAAACAAACAAATATTTGAGGTTCACAAGCATGACTTTAACATATTTCAAAGCAAAGAAGTACCAAAATGATTTCATCCAAACACAAGCATAATAAAGAAGATGATTTAGCTAAGTAAATTGATTGCACTAACAGTTTGGTCCACAACCAGTACTTGGAGCATGGAGACAACCTTGACTCTGAAGACCTAGTCTGACTCATGCCAACGACTATACCAAGCATACTCTTACTCTCACATCGGAGCTTGGTCTCGGATTAAAACCTCAGGGCGAGCTAATGGTGTTCTTTCTTATTTCAGCCTAAGAGACGATGAAGCAGCTGTAAGACCTCCTAAGGATTAGGGCTGAAGAGCATCTACAAAAATTTGCTCGAATATTGACACCATTCTTGGGACCCTTATACTAATCTACATGTTTTGAGTAACGGTTGATAGTATGGTGGGGTCTCATCTGGAGGTAGGGGAAAAAATTGAACAACAAAGAACAAGGAGACGTTGTAACACCTCTGGGAGGAGTTGCTAGTCCCTCTAGACTTGTTCAGGTTGCACCTTCTCTGGCTGATTTGGAATAAAACATCAGCGCATTATGAAATGTGATCAAGGTGCTTGATCAGCGGGGTAGGGGAAAAGAAACTCCTAGGAAACGTTTCTATAGAGATTCTAGAACAGAGATTCGAGTGCTCCTCAAGGAGTCCGTCACGGAAAAGAGCTAGGAGGAGCCCCTCTATTGGATCCTCATAAATTAGGAGGAGCCGAAGGAGGATGTGATCCTCGTTGTAGCACCATAGGAATATGTCAGAGAAGAGAGACACTCCCCCTCTGATTGTGCATAGACAGTTAAGTTTATGATGGGTCTTCGTTCGGAAGATGGTTTAGTCCTAGAGACCGAGGGACGACATAAGGCAGGCCTTACTCCGAAGAAGGAGCTATGGGTTACCATCGGTCTAGCCCAAGAGAAACCTTCCCTGTTACACATAAAAATGGAATGAAGAAGTTAATAGGTGTATACTCTCCAGCACCACCCAGTTCATTCGAAGTTGATAGGTGTGTACTCTCCATCTCCACCCAACCAGTTAGGAATTAATGGGCTCGTTCGGAGTTAATAACTCAGAACAAATGGGTGTTCTTCGGAGTTAATAATTTTGTTCAGAATAAATGGGTGTCCTTCAAAGTTAATGAGTTCGTTTGGAGGTATGTGTTACTCAGTATATTTCCATCTGTTTCCTATGTTAGTTTCAGATTTATAAGTATTCGAACTCTACTTTTATGCGTTATTGATTGTCATGCAAATCTCTGGAAGCACATACATACATCTATTTATGTCACTATTCTTCTTTTAGTCTGAATATGAAGTAGGTTGTTATGCATGGCGTGCATACCTTTGTTATGCATGAAAATTTGTTTATTAATATTTATATGAATAGGCATATGTGATGTAAATATTATAAAGCAACGTTTACACATCATATTGCATGAAAATATGCAAAATATATTTTCATCTTTGGCAGAGAAAGCTTCGTGTTATAAACACTGTGGTGCCAAAAGACTATGCATAGCCTTTTTCACATTACTATTATAAATCAAAAAAAGTAGATGGGAAGATAAAAGTACAATTGTGTTTGCTTATATTCATGTATTGTATATGACACTCCATAAATCTTCTTTGCCAAAATATGAAATATTTTTATGAATATAGGCATAATTAAGTAAATAAACATAAGAGAAAGCATTGTTCTCCATTCCCCTGACACATGCCCTGACAAGTAAATTTGAAAAGATGTAAAATAGTAATTCATTGTCGAGCTTCGTTGTACACAAAACTGCTGAACGAAACTTGTGATGGTTATCAACCTTTGCCCTCTTGTACAATGTTCGTTCTCTTAATATTCATTCTAGTTTGTCACTAGATCATACTTAGCTTCAAATTCTCTCCTTTGAAGCATTATAAAAAATTGAAGTAATGCCTATATTTCTGGAGTTATGCCTTTGTTCGGAGGTACTTGCTAGTTCGGAGTTTAATCCCTCGAAGGTTTACTTCACTAGTGCTCGATCGGAGCTTGCCTAACTAGTGCTCCATCAAAGGTTTACTTCACTAGTGGGGTGATCAAGCTTGCTACTAAGTGCTCATCAGAGGTATACTTTACTAGTTGCCTTCGATCAAAGCTAAATGCCTACTAGTGTCCATCGTAGGTACTTTCACTAGTGCTCGGTCGAAGCTTGCCTAGCTAGTGCTCCATCGAAGGTTTACTTCACTGGTACTCCATCAAAGGTTTAGCTTGTTTTGCTAAAAGGTACGCTTTTGGATTATTAATTTAGTTAATTACATTGCTATATTTACTTTATTTCCCCATTACACGTAGCTGAATGTGTATGTGTAATATTATATTAGTTAGATAACCAGAGGTTCCAACAGTGGGGCATCACGAGCCGTGCATAGGGGAGGCTAATAGATAGAGGAAGCGGGAGCGTAAATAGCGATGGTATAAACGCATGGGATACGAGGAGAGAGGGCACAGACGACTAGATCGGTCATATGTAATATAGTATGTGTGATACATATCTTATCACAACTATCTGTGATCGTCTATTATTCTAGTTCTGAGTAGTTTTAGCGGGGTGACACCTCTGATGTGAGGTCGTCCGCGCCGCTCGACACAGAGTCTTGAATTTGTGAAATAAAGACACCTAAGAGTCACCTAAAATTTAGAAAAATAAATATGGTTAAGGTTTTTACTCGATCCGACACGCTTATTATGTAACTTGGTTTATAATTTACCTGATTTTGCTTATTTATGTTTAGTAACTTGTTTACATAGATAAACCATGATTATACATGCATATAATTCATGGTTAATAAGCTTAATATGACTATTATGCATTCTTGTTAATGTGGTTTGCTTATTTGATGCTTAATACCTTGATACGCCTTGAATTTACATAAGTGATTGATTGTTTTAAGTGCTTATTGTTTGACCTTCGTCCATTAAAAATTGATTTCCGACAAACGTAGGAAGTTGCGGGACCACTAATTGTTTTTTCAGGAAATTCACAACTCCAGTAAGCTAAAACTTTCATGTTTAGTGGAAAAAGCAGGAAAGAATTTTTCCTTGTCAGCTCGTGGTCCGAAGTCGGAAATTCTGCTCAATCAGCTTTTATAGTTTTCTTGTTTACATCAAGTATAGTGACCTTTACAATCGAGTAATCAATGTATGTGTACCACGTGTTCTAGGATGATTCCGACAACACGTTGAGGGTCTTATTTTGGTGTTTGATTGCGTATGTTGGTTGTGTTTTATGTGCATTAAATGTCTACGTATTTTAGTATGATTAATTGTTCGAATATGTTTTGCTTATTTATAAATGTGGCATTTTTTTATATATGCAAAAATGATTTTCAAAAATTAATATGGACTAAAAGTACTCGATCATTATGCTTATTGTATATATATTGATATGTACACTTTGCTAGATCGTGTTGCGATATATACGTAAACTTGTTATTTCTTGCAACGTTCTATAACGCATGGGTTTAGTGGTTTCCGCAAGGGAACCCGTGATGGAACAACGCAAGGATAAACAATTTTACATAAATATTTTAACAATATTTAAAGTATGTCGTAATCGTTGCTAGGGTTTGATTATTTCCCTTAGGAAATTAACCTTATCCGTAGTAAGTTTACTTATACTTAGAAATGTTGTAAACATGGTAACCTAATTTTATAAATGACATGTGGTTTATAAAATTATGGGATTTCTATTTATAGAAGGTTTTAAAACGAAAATGGAAATGTTTTAAAAATTACTAGTGTTATAAGGTTGTATACATGCTTCCTTATACACAATTTTGGTAACACTTGATTTATCAAATATATACCCTAAAATTAAGTCATTTGTCATCCAAGTATAAAATCACTTGAGTTTGTTTTTTTACTCTAAGACAGTCTTAGGTGAATTGCAAAACAAGGTAATACAACAATCGTATGGTCAGACCTGAGACTGTATAATTATTGATTTTGTATTGGACGACTTATATCGAGTATGGTTGTTCAGAACTTCGACCCGAGGCATAAGATGAGGTTAAACATGCCACTTGACATTATAATTCTGGATTATGATGCCTTGGGCCCCATAAAACCTAAGAGTTGCACATGTTGGCAATTATCACCCACTGATTACCTTTTAAGTTTACCATTTCTAGTAGATCAACTACATTAATGGTAGAACGTCAAGTTGGATCTTAGACCCTTGTAAAATTAATTGTTTATTTGTATAAACATGGGTAGTTAATGTTTAAGGGATTAATTATCAAAAATACTAATATTAAACTTTGCAGGTTCATTTAATGTATTAATGCAACGTATATCGTAAACAAGGGTTTATTCTTTACTTGTTGAAAGATAAACCGTGTATATTATCCTTGGGAAAATAAGACTACTTCATATACCTTTTACTTGTGAAAAAGTTATAATAGGAATGAAAGACAGAAATATCACCGCAAAACTAAAAAAGGCGATAACTAGAGAACTCGTGTCTATAGCTGTTTCCATAACCCGATAAGAGGCGTTATACATCATTGTGGTAAAGTGAGCAGATAAAGGAGGAATTGCATGCCAATTTTTCAAGTTAATAAATAGCTTAGATGGCTAGAACTTAAACACACTTACTTGCATATCTAAGTACTTGCTTACTAGTTCATGTGACTCACATTAGCAATAATGTGTAGATATTCAACAAATGGAAAGATAAATTGTAAATTACATTCACTAGTGAAGGAACACTCACAATGTTGTCAGATCCAGTGGGAGTAATGCATTTTATAAAAGAAAATGACAAACTTGCAATGTTATCAAATTCAGTGGGAGTTATGAGTTGTTTATCTCATAGACATCTTACTTTATTTCTGGCGTGGCTTGAAATAATAAATTACTTTCCAAGTGTGAAACATCTTTATTTAGTAAGAACCACCGTATATTATTTTTGATAACTTGTTGCCTTTGAGATGTCGCTTCCGTTTGATGTAATCTTTGATAGTTATGCACGATTCCTTATTAATAGATGGATTTCTAAATACACTAGCTATGAGATTGACACTGCCATATTGTCGATACAAACAAACTAACTAGTGTGGTGTTGTTTTATGCAAAGAAGTTGTACCCTGCACAAGTGGGAGAAATCTTTATTGTGTGCAAGGAACAACTTAGAACAACATGACTAATGGTTTTTCTTGACTACAAAGTAAGAAAACTATTACTCTAGTAGGACTCCTACACATTTAATGTATGTAGCCCTATCAAAAGAATATGTCAAGATAAAAAGGTAAGCTACATGATTAAGTTTTCTTGAAATTCATAAACATAAAGTTTGTAATTAACTTGAAATTACTATTGAGGCCATATGTCGTGTGACAACCCGATAATTTCCGTTCAATAAGTTAGCCGTTTCCGTGTAGTAATTTGAATTTTTAAATGTTTCGTTTAGCTTTACCGTTTAACAGGGAAGTTGTTTCGTTATTATCTGAGAATTGTCTCCGGGAGCGAACCGGGACACCAAACGTTGTAGTATTTTGGCAATATCCGCGTTTTTATGTTTTTAAGCAATATTTAAAATTTAGTAATTTTTCGTGATACCGCTACTCGTTTCGTTACTTACGTGCTTCGCATTTAAATTATACTTATACATGTGCATGCAAAGTCTTGGAAATTAATTCAAATGAGCACTAGTGATCCTAGAAAGTGGGAAAAATATTTTGGTCCCCCTTTTTGCCTTATACCAACCGGTCACACACACACAACACCCCTTGGATGCCAAAATTTGAAATTTGAATCATGGGACAAGTTTCCCTAACTTTTGCTAACATGAGTCCTTTCCTAAGCTATCATTCGTAGATCGTTTTGGTCCCCTCCTGGGTCTTGTACCCGGTCGAACTAACCCCCACACCAAGACTAGGTTCATTCTATTACTATACCATTTATTAACACACAACCTCATCATTTATCAAACATCACTCTCTCACTAAAACACACATACATTCTTTTGTTTCTCACACTAGAAAAAATACTTCCATTTTTCCCTTTGTTTCTTCTTGTTGTCGTGACCCATACACAACACCAACACTAATATTTTTGTTGATTCAAGGCTTGTATTCATTTGGTTATCATCTACAACACATCTACCTTGTCATTCATCCTTTGTTTTTCACCATTCTTCCTATTTTTAAGGTAACATGTCGTCTCTTATTTTTCATAAACAAGTTATTCTTTTGCATTCGTATGATCATTCTGAACAAGGTGTACAAAGCGGATCGTTGTGAAAATCATTATCTAGTTTTCTATAAAACTACAAGTCTCAAAGTTTAATATTTTTCTTTATAAATGGAAGAAAATAAAAAGTAGTTGTACTTTTGCATTTAAAAGTTCATTTATGACTTTATGTTGATATATAATATTGCTATTGCTCCGGCTATAACGTTTACTTCAAGATTTATCGTAAGTTGATTTAAATATCATTGGCAAAAGATTAATGTAGATGGTTGGAATTTTGTTGTAAGCGTAAGTTGAATGTCGAAGAGGTTTAGGTTAAGAACGGATTTGTTGCGATATTTGAGGTGTTGTCGAAAATTTTATCGATATACTTGCGGGTCAATAAAAGATGTACTTTGTAAAATAGATAGTTTCACAAGTCGAGATTGATAAAAATGGAAAGTCTATATTTTTAGAAAGGTCATGCCCAAAATTTCCATAACTTTATAAAGCGTCGAAAATATACTTACTATATCAAACTTATGATAAAATGTAGGAAAAACGTAATGTCGAGTTTAGTCAACATTTTTAGTATAACAAGTCAACAGTAATGTGTCCGGTACACAAAAAACGAAATACACTAAAAGACGCAATACCCTAAAGAAAAATGTACTAAAAGACGAAAACACTAAAGGATGAATACACTAAAAGATAAATACACTAAAAGAACAAAATATTTTTGAAGATGTTTTAAAAACGCCGAACTTTCAAAACTTATAAACTTTTCGAAAGTACGTTAAAAAGAGAATACTCCGTGTCTACTAGTGCTTGGATGTATCAGTTCCTTGTCGTTAAGCCAGTTATTCTTTGTACAGCATTCCTTAAACGACACTATATGATAGTTGTCGCAAGAACCTGAGATTCATTTCCACTGATTTAATTCCTTTTGATTCGCCTAAATACCCGTATAAGGTGAAGTTCATATGCCCCACTCTTTATACTCGTTGAATAAATGTTTTATAACATAGAGGTGAGAAACAATTGCTTGTTTGTTATTAAAACTGACACAAAGTACTTTACGTAAGATTTCCCTGTTACGTGTTGCCTAGTAGTTGATAGACAACTACCTTCCCGAACAATCATGAACTGTCAATCCTTGACTGAGGACCGTCGTAGGGAGCCGCGAAGAATAAATAATCTATTGGACTAATTATCCTATCCGGGTGAGTAGCGCTCACTACCACACGGGGCGCCCGATAAACGGTATATGTCATGTACGTACTGGTTTAGGTTTTGTCTTTGTCGGACACCTAGAAGTTGCACACAAATACTTATACAATGGACCTCTGAACATGCGCAATTAGTCTTTAGTGTCATGAAGCTTAGTGCAACGTAATATACTTTTTAATTAAGAGTATTTGTTTATACACTGTCGCATACGTGTTTGAATATCTTGTGTCCAATATTAATAACATTTGAACTAAACCTATGAATTCCACTCAACTTTATGTTACGTTTTTAAGCATGTTTTCCCAGTGCTAGCATGGATGCTGTTGATTGACTTATGTGGAGTCTATATGCCTGTACCGGTTTACCAGAGATTTATCTATGTCTTTAAATACCGTTGTTGAACTTATTTAAGCTTCCGCATAAACTTTGAATCTTTTAAATTTAATCGATGTAAAACTTATTATTATTATTTTCAATTTATGCAACGGTGTTTATTTTCAAAACGTACCCTTAGAGGTCGTTCTTTATGCTTTATACTTGAGATGCTCAATCAAGTCACACCTCCGGACACATGTTCCATCCAGGCCCCGTCTAGGGGTGTGACAGTTTGGTATCAAGAGCCAAGGTTATAGAGAACCAGGTAGTATAAACTAGGTCTGGACTATAACCAGTATGTGATCCTACGTGATTATGTGCCTTACGTGATCTTACATAGTACGTATACATAACTAAGTGCTACGTAAATAATATATACGTATTAAATACTAAGTATATCTAATATTTCTAAGTGTTTCTTATTTCATCCTATCATGACGTGCTCGATGACTCATTCATTCATTCATTTTGCATTCATCCAGTTACCCATTCATATTTTTGCATCATGCATGGTTGATATAAAGATGATTTATATGAACTTTGCTTGTGCAGGTTATGGCTATTTCAGTTATCTCGATTTCTTCGGATTCATCTGAGGATAGCGTGGGGACACCTGCTAGACGCGTGATCTTGTTCGGTACTATCCCTACTACTATTCCTAACACCACACCGGTGATTACTCCACCTACTACTCAGACTGACACACTAGTGATACCCACAGAGACACCTATCATAGCACCTACTATACCACCATCCCCAGATTATACACCAGCTTCTCCTGATTACTCACCTGCATCTGATTCAGAGTCTGATCTATCTGAGGATCCATCATCAGACCATATACCACCATTACCAGATATCTCACCATTTTTATCATCGGATGATGACACCACAGACAGTGATACACCAGATACACCATCATCACCTACCCATGATACACCTTTAACTGAGATTACCGCTTCCACCCAGAGATCACCTATCATACCTCGTCGTCGAGTTATGCTTCTATCACCTGGACAGCCCATTTCCCATGGTCGACCGTACCGCTACCATCTTAATGGGCCGGTACACATGATGACCGTAAGGAAGAGGGTTGGACCATTACCCACTCATCGTCTTGCTGTGAGACATTCTGCCGATCATTCTTCTTTAGATTCGTCATCAGAGGCATCATCAGATTTTCATTCGGATGCTTCATCTGATTCTTCTTCGAGACACCTATTGTCAGACCATTCTTCACCAGATTTATCGGGTACTTCTGCGGGGCCATCTCGCAAGAGACGTAGGTCTCCCATGACGTCTGTACCTGCATTATCACCTGTATCCGGAGCTTTATCTCCTGTCCGTGCTGATTTGATACCATCGCTTAAGAGGGTTAAGGATTCTGGTTATTCGACAGATGTAGAGGTTGATCCTAGAGAGACTAGTTTGAGGGATGATGCTATTGTCAGGGTTAGTGATGAGCCTCATTTAGAGCAGGATAGTGATCCAGAGATTCAGGCAGAGATTGACGAGTGTTTTGCTTACGCAGATGCTCTTAGGGATAGAGGGATTGATGCTAGAGTTGTAGTTGAGGCTATTGATCGAGATGAGACAGAGACGGGTGTGAGAGGCCCGGTTGAGGTCAGAGTTGAGAGGGTTACGCATCCTGTGATGCCAGAGGATATTCCTGAGCCTGCTCAGGAGGGAGCAGTAGAGGTTACGTATGAGACATTGGGAGATTTGGTTCAGAGGTTCCATGATCACACTCAGGCTATCCCAGTCCATCGTATACAGACTATTGAGGGAGTTCAGAGAGAGCAGGGACACAGGATTGTTGGGGTTGAGTCAGCAGTTATTGCTTTGACTGAGAGGATTGCTGAGTTGGAGAGGGATAACAGGAGGCTTAGAGGCACCATGAGTGTTGAGAGTCAGAGAGTTGACCGACTCCAGCGCGGCATGTCACGTATGCAGAGGGAGTTGAGACAGATGCGACGACTTCGATTTTATGACCGAGTGAGAGTTGGCAGACTTGAGGCGTGTGCTAGGAAGCACATGGGCTACCGTTCTTAGAGATGTTCGTCAGTATTGCAGCATTTAGTAGTAGCGTTTAGTGATGACCGTAGTGTTAGAACTCGTATTTTCTGTATTTTGAAACGTTGTGATGTAATCACTTATGTTCGATGATATGAAATTGATATTTATCTATGATATGATGTCATGATTTGATTTACTTATGCTCTTGTGTCATGCATTATGGGATTTCCGTGAATATGTATTTTGATCGTGTATTTTCTACGTGATTAACCGTAAATTTTATTTAATACCGTTAGTAATCCCGCATTACCTAGAAATCTCATCGAGTGTTATGTTGATATGTTGAAGGAAGATGCCTAGCACCCGATCTAGAGCGTCCATGACTTGTGAGAAGTTTGAAGAATTGGTTACTTGCCGAGTAGCTGAAGAGATGGAGGCTCGTGAAGCCGCCAGGACCCTTGAACCCCTGAATGAGAATGGGGATGAACTAGAAGGCGAGAACGGAGGAAATGGAAATGGAGGAAACAGAGGAAATGGAAATGGAGGAAATGGAAATGGAGGAAATGGAAACAGAAATGGGAATCATGGTATGAACTATGGAGGTTTCATGCCAGTGGCTAGAGAGTGCACTTTCCAAGACTTCTTGAAGTGCAAGCTACATAATTTATCAGGAACTGAAAGCGTTGTCAGATTGACCCGCTGGTTTGAGAAAATGGAGATTGTGTTCAATATTAGTAATTGTCCATCGAAGTATCAAGTGAAATATGCTACATGCACACTTCAGGACAGTGCTTTGACCTGGTGGAACTCGCATACGAGAACCATTGGTGTTGAGGCTGCATATGCCATGAATTGGGTTGGACTGATGAAGTTGATGACAGAAGTGTACTGTCCAAGGAATGAAATCCAGAAGATGGAGACTGAATTGTGGAATCTGACCGTGAAAGGAAACGACTTGACTGCTTACACTCAAAGGTTTCAGGAGTTGATTTTGTTGTGTACTAGAATGGTCCCTGATGAAGAAGACAGAGTGGAAAGGTTTATTGGAGGTTTACCGGACAACATTCAAGGGAATGTGATTGCTGCAAATCCAGCCAGACTCCAAGATGCTATACGCATTGCTAACCAATTAATGGACAAGAAGGTCCAGGGTTATGCTGCAAGGAGTGCTGAGAATAAGAGGAGGATGGAAAGTAACCTAAGGGATAACCGTGGACAGCAACCGTCGTTTAAGAGGCAAAATACTAGTGGGCAGAATGTGGCCAGAGCTTATACGGCTGGGAACAACGAAAGAAGGGGATATGCTGGGCCACTACCCTACTGCAATAAGTGCAGGTTGCACCATGAAGGGTTGTGTACTATGAGGTGTGGAAACTGTAAGAAGGTTGGACATCAGACTAGGGATTGTAGGGCTGCTATTGCTCCAAACACTCAGAGGGCTCCAGTTGGAAATCAGCAGGGTATTATTTGTTATGAGTGTGGAAGACCAGGACATTTCAGGAAGGATTGTCCTAAGTTGAGGAATCAGAACCGTGGAAACCAGACAAGAAACAAGAATGGAAACAAGACTGGAAACCAGACTGGAGGTAACGAAACTACGGTGAGAGCTTACGCCATTGGTGGAGGAGGAACAAACCCTGATTCCAACGTTGTCACGGGTACGTTTCTTCTCAATAACTGTTATGCTTCGATGTTATTCGATTCGGGTGCCGATAGAAGTTTTGTGTCAACTACCTTTAGTGCTTTGCTTGATGTTACACCAACCACTTTAGACACTAGTTATGCCGTAGAACTTGCCGATGGAAGAATTTCAGAAACAAATATTGTTCTTAGAGGTTGCACGTTAGGATTATTAGGTCATCCGTTCGACATAGATCTAATGCCCGTAGAGCTTGGTAGTTTTGACGTCATCATTGGTATGGATTGGTTGGCGAAATACCACGCGTTGATCGTTTGTGATGAGAAGGTTGTTCGTATTCCTTATGGAAATGAGGTGTTGATAATCCGAGGTGATAATTACGACAGCGGAAGTAAGTTGAATATCATATCGTGCACGAAGACCCAAAAGTATATTGAGAAAGGATGTCAAGTTTATCTGGCACAAGTTACGACCAAGAAAGCTGAGGATAAGTCGGAGGAGAGGCGACTTGAGGATGTGCCAATCGTACGAGAATTTCCAGAAGTCTTTCCAGAAGATTTGCCTGGTTACCAACCTACTCGACAAAGTGAATTGCAAATCGTTTGGTCCCTGGTTGCTTGCACTGTGTAGCAACGAAGCACCGTATCGATTGCACCAGCCGAAATTGCAAGTGTTGTCTGCACAGTTCATGAACTGTCTGACAGAGGATTTATAAGGCCGAGTTCCTTCACCTTGGGGGCACCAGTTTTGTTTGTTAAGAGAAAGATGGTTCTTTTTGGATGTGTATCGACTGTCATGAACTGAACAAGCTTACTGTAAAGAACCGATACCCACTTCCAAGAATCGACGATTTGTTTGATCAACTGCAAGGGTCAAGAGTCTACTCTAAGATCGACTGAGATCTGGTTATCCAATCACTCAGAGTCGTGAGGAGACATTTCAAAGAAACATTAGGGACTCGCTCCTATGGTCTCTACGTGTTTCAAGTAATGTCGTTTGGTTTTGATACGCACATCAGTTTTCATGGTCTTGCTGAATGGGTGTGCAAACCATATCTGGATAGATTCATGATTGTTTTCATCGATGATATTTTTGATTCTCCAAAAGCTGAAAGGATGCATGAAGGGACTTCTTAAGTTGATCTTGAATTATTGAAGATGGAAGAATTGTACTGCCAAGTTGGGGGAGGGAGGGGTCTCCAAGTGCGAGGTGTGGGTGGTCGTAGGTTCTATTTTCTTGGGGCACGGGATTCGCGCGTGGTAGCGTATCCATCATGACATATGAAGATTATCTAGCAAGTTGATCACTTGATGTTACGTGGCAATGAAAACCATTTTTCTTGTGATGTGCAAACAAGTGAACCATATGTCCCTGGTATTTCTGAAAAGAAACTTTGTATCTTGTTGAATCGATTGATTTTGCCTGAATCAATGATAGAAGGACGGTTTTGGTTTTTGTTAATACTTTGGTACATGATGGAACCTGATGATGTGTAGGATGAGTAGATAAAAGAGTAGAGAGACTTCCTAGGTGATCGAGTTGGTGAGGGAATTGGTTGAATCGAGATAGACTCCTCTACATTCTCCTTTTAGCCCATCTCCTTTAGTTCAACACATTAATCAGTTTATTTCATCTCTCTTACATCATCAAAGTAACAGGTTATAACATTTGGTAACAGCTTACCCTGGTGTCTCTTCCTCCTTTTTCCTGAACCAATCTCCACCTCTGGACTTGTCCTTTTCAGACTTCCTGGGCTCTATACTTAGTGGCCGGGCGATATAGATGTGTCATCATGCCCCATAGGTTTAGTGTGTCACAGTACACTAGGGGCTTGTGAACTATCATAACATTGCTCAGACTCTGCAACAAGCTTCTTCTCAATGTCGCATCAGCTGCTAAGTGTTCGTTATACCAGTGCCAATTTGTCTCTTTGCTTTTGTTCTACACCGACTCTTTTGCTCAGCAAGGACTTATTTGCTAGGCATGTCTTGGTAATAATCATTCTCATCAGCTTTTTCTGTTGTTGGCACTGGAACAGGTGGTGTTAGTCGTGCAGATTGCCTTGATGGTAATCGAAAACGGATCATAGTTGATCGTTTTGGAACACTTGACTCAGCTGTCTCCGTAGCAGGGTTAGGTGACCTAGGGTGGCGCCTAATGTGTTCTATGCGTTCCGGGTTTAGACTAGTCGGCTGTTGACTGAGTCAGAGGAACATCTAAAACTGCCCAAAGACACTCTGCAAACATTCTTGTTAATGCTTCGTAAGCTTCATCTCAATCTGTGATTCAATCCTTGCGTGGTAGTTCCGCATCCCAACCTTGTTCTTGTTTCTTCCTGAATTGAAGTTATTCTTCATAATATCTTCATCTTGAAGATTGTGAAAAGCATCTCGAGCACGTATGAAATGTTAGGGAAAGTTAGTCATATAATGACTTGTTGTGATCTTCGTATGGTGGGTTTGGGATTGAAGTAAAGGATGATGAAGCGATTAGTGAATGGGGGCCCTTCCACATTGACTCTTGTATAATTCGCCACATGAATGTTTATTGACAAAGCAGTATACATTATGCAATATCTGCAACGGCGGTTGGTCCTGTATCCCCGTACTGTTGTTGTAAGTCAAGCACTTGGAGAATATCTTGCATAACGTTTCTGCCAACGCTGTAGAAGTATCCAGATATCTGGTAACTTAGAAACAGTCTTGAGTTAGACATTGTCAAATCCCAGCACTTGTTTGTATAAATGGAACCATATCTCAGAGATGAATGGTGTG
Source organism: Tanacetum coccineum (assembly GCA_026074375.1). Taxonomy (NCBI): domain Eukaryota; kingdom Viridiplantae; phylum Streptophyta; class Magnoliopsida; order Asterales; family Asteraceae; genus Tanacetum; species Tanacetum coccineum. The sequence goes on from BQNB010017497.1 coordinate 22,674, forward strand.
GCACAAACGAAGCATGAATTGTTATTCACGTTTGCTTGTGGGAAGATGAACGCTTTGTTCTGAAAGTCATCCAGAGTATAGTGTAAGCTCTTTTTCTATCCTTCACGAAAACCTTGTGTGTCGGATGCTATTGATCCGTCTTCTTTCATATAAGTTATGCCAGGAACTGTCTCCATATAAATCGAATGGTACAAATGCTGGAAGCTGCATAATGCTGATCGTAATGGATGATACTTAATAATATTCATCAGAATCCATTGCTCTATGATGGACATTGCATGATGTTCCCAAGTCAACCTTCTTGTTGTGCATCCATAAGGTCATATGCTTGTTTGGTGAACATTCATCTCTGGTTCTGATTGAACATCAAGATTGCATGTTGTTGTTGTGCCATTGTTGATATCTGAATGAATACAATTGAGGGTGTTTAGGAAACAAATAATTCTTTTGCGACATTTTTGTCTTTTTCTGTAGCTGTCTGTGTTTATATCTGTTCTGGCAATTCTGTTTGAACATATGTTTTTTATCGAAGTTTGATTCTCATGTGTGTTCGTTCATGCATTTTTCTAGCACACGTCATAGCTTTATTCCCAATTTATTCTTTTGATTTTTCATTTTTGTGCGTGTTCCTGGCATCTCATTCTTCGAACACATTTTTTGGAGTTTCTTTGTTCGGTATGGATTTAGCTATCTCTTTTATTTTTAGAACTAATCTCTTTTCCGGAAATTCTTTGTGACATGTATTCTCTACTCAAGGAAGAATGGAAGATTCCTCTTCTTTTGATTTGGAAAAACAGAACCTCTAGTTCATTAAAATTCAAGGAAACCTTCCTTCTTAAATGTTTTAAGAAAAGAGTATCATTTGACACTAATAACAGATTTTTGAGAAACTTATTCAAAAATCGATGTGACAAAATTTTCATGATTGTTGAATTAGTGTAGATGTCACTCAAACCCACAACTGATATGGACACTAAGTCACGTTCACTTCTCATTCTGTTGAATTGCAGAAGAAAACGGCCGTAGACCGGACATGACCTTACCCATTAAACAATTAAGATTTGAAATTAACATATTCAAAGTTCTATATTAAAAACTTTGATTCTTTCGCACATTTGAGTATGATAGCCTGACATGTGAATACAAACACATCTTATGTGTCAATAATTGAATATGTGGTTCACTAAGTCACTCACTCCTTATTCTGTTCATTGCAGAAAAAGGTCGAAACCGGACAGTGACTTTGTCCGCTTATTACAATTACGAAATAGGAACATATATGATCATAGCAGAGAATTCACTGAAATACTTGTTGTTCTTGTAAATTTATTTGTCAGATTCTTGAGCACACTAGAAACTGATCGGTTTTGATTTTCCCACAGACATTCACTCACAAAAGTCCTGTTACAATCACGATTATTAGCGCAAACACACTTTCATCAATAAACCACAAATAATTAAACTGATTCTTGACCTAATAACCTTTACTGAATTTGACTTTAGGGCTGCCAATTTTGACAGTTGGACCTTACCGACTTTGACAATTATGTGTTGTGGACTAAAGAAGTAATCTCGGTAAAATAACAGATTTTGGTAATGTACTACCGATGTTTAATCAAAATTCTCAATCCTAACCAATTCTTATGATCATCTTTAGGCTTTAAGTAACTTTGTACACTAACAGTGTGAAGCCTACGATTTATTTGACACAACATTAGATAGCTACATAAAACTCGGTATAAGAGACACTTTTTAACACTAAACCTGGTAAACGCTCATCTTGACGAGTTCAAACTCGGTAATTCCAAATTACTTAAAGACACCTAAAACATATATATCCACTTACGTGTGAGTAAGAAGTGAAGTTACACTCGTTGTAATGAACTTAGATAGTGATAAACAGACTTTTACTCAAATTCGGTAATAGGATTCGGTAAAAAAGGAAAGTATAAATGAAGTTAAATCCTCTTTTATATAGCGCCACGAAAACAGTGTCGAAAAAATTAAACATTTTCAGTCCCTGTACCTTATCTTTTACGAAAAATGTTGAAAATTAGTTCACATTCAGTCCTGTACTTGGTATTTTACGAAAAATTTTGAAGAACGAATTATTACATTCAGTTCCTTGTACTTTAGCATATTCTCAATTTTGTTTTTGAATTTACACCAAACTCCCCCTTAGAAAACATGAATCTTTTCAACACTCCCTCTCTTGGAATAACAATTGATAAATTCATAGTCGAAAATTGAAAATGTGGTCCTTGTATTTCAACTAAAAACTCCCCCCCCCGCACTTTCCCTCGAAAAATTTAAACATTTCTCCAAATTTAGTCATCATGAGATGTTTTATTATAAAAGATGTTTGTTGAATGAAAATTGTTAAAAAAACTCCCCCTTGGATCATGATTCCGTATTGCAATGTAAAAGCTTTTTAATAAGAAACTTGGGAATCATGAAACAAAAGATTGTTAATTCGTTATGTTGTTTATGTGTTTTTTTGTTTTTTAGTAAGAAATAATGTGTTCAAATCTTTTTGTTATCTTTGAAATAATTTATTGTACATAGATTGTGATGTATGATGTTTTTACGAAGATAACTTGTCAGACTTTCAACTGAGTTGGAGTCATACATCTCATAACCAATGCGATTGAACTAGATACTCAAAGGTTCTTTTGGAAGCGTCCTCTAGCTAAATAGATCCGCCAAGTTAGGTATTCTGTTGCCGACAAAGTAAATTTCCACTAGTACCTTCATCAACTGTGTTCTTTAATAAATGATATCGTGATGTCAATGTGCTTTATCTTAGATATGGATCTGGATATTGCATGAAACTAGCAATGGCACTCTTGGGGGAATCAACAAGATACATCGGAATCCGAATGTATTTAAATCCAATAGCTCGAGCAGGTGAGTACGCATCCATATCCCTGATGGTACAGCATGCAGACAATGAAACATATTAGCTGTCTGCAGTAGACATCGCAGTACAATCTTGTTTGTTGAAGCTCCAATTTATGAGCTTTCTCCACATGTAAAACATTGCAATGCCTGCTGATATTTGCTTTTACTAATCATCTTAAACCTGCATGGTTCGCATCTAGAATAGGCAATTAGATATTCAAAACCAGAATCCTTCGGAGCATAGGCCCATGTTATATGACTGTCTTAAGGTAGCCGGCGATCCGTTTGACCTACTTTGAGGTGTTTTAAAGATAGGTCGTGCGTTTGGTGACTAAGTTGCAAATACAAAAAGTAGCAAAGGGCTATGTCTGGTCGACTGGCCTGTTAGATAATAAACCCTCCCTATTCATTACGGGCGGATTAAGTGTGTTGTTTCTGTAGGAGTGCCTTGTAAGATCAGAACAGTCTCTCTGTTCCATATGTGTGCTCATGGAGACTCATGCATCCTTAGACCCATGTGTCTTTAACAACTCTATTGCATATTGTGATCTGATTTATGAATATGCCACGGGGAGAATGGATGAACTTGAAGTCACAATGAAAAGAACTTTAGTACACCATGCATCGACATTTCTAATTTTGTTTCATTAGTTTGAATCTTTTTGAAATCTGGGTATTTGTTGCGATCAAAAAAATAATGTAGCAACATATACTGAACAAGTAATATGTCTCCCCGTGACGATGGAGTAAACTAAGAGTTGGGTCAATTATTACCTTTATAGAAGACCCTGTTCTAATTAGATAGAAAATGGAAGACAGTTTGTCATACATTGCACGAGGGTGCTTGCTGAGACCTTTTATGAGCTTTTTTCAACCTGTATACGGTGATTTGGATAATTCTAGATCAATATAAACCCTTTCAGGTTGCGGTTGACATAAACTTTTCTTTCAAAATGGACATTGTGGAAAAAGACGTTTTGAATCCATGTTGAAAGATAGCGATATTCCTATGGAGGAGCAAAAGCTAATGAACTATCCGAACAGCTCAAGGACGGAGCAACCACGGAGCTAATGACCTCCGCAAAGATCTCAATGTTTTCTTCTTGCTTATATACCTTTTAACCACAAGAAAGATTTGTTCCGAACCACAAATATTTTCTGCATCACACTTATTCTACCAAAACGCCGATTTGGAGCAAGAACATTTTTTCCTTTTGGTCGTGGAACCAGATTCGCCCAAACTTGAAAAGTTCTCAAATTAATTACAACCCATCTTGCATGGACTCATTCCCAAATTAAGATCGGCCCATAGTCTTTCTTGATGTTCTTTGTTTAATAGTGCTAACGGTTAATACTACATGCAACCTCAGAATCAGTATGTAGCCGTTGACGAGTCCATAACAGGTTTGGGATGGGTCACCGATAACTTTGGTCTAGAGGATGAGTCTTTGGTCATAAAGTGATTCGAGGGTCTGTACTTGATGGTGAAAAATCTGCCACATTTGATGGATTTGAGATTCGTTGTGTGGGATGACTAATTTTCCTCTGTGTCCAGAGACTCATATGAGAACAAAACTGTGATTGACCATCAAAATCGCAGATTCTTTTCGTTGTTTAAAATTTCATCAGAGACTCTTGTTAAGAGAGAGATTGGAGAAGTTTGTTCGTCATATGTTATTGTGACAACAGGAGGAGCCTGGATATGTGTCAAACATTGATTGAAGTATGTAGAAGGTGAGACTTCTTGATCGTGAGTCGGTTGTGCAGCGGAATTGATGGTTGTATCAGAAGATGACTTCTCAAATAATCTTCAAAACATCGGACGAACACATTTATCCAAATCTTCTTTTTGGTGGGAGTATCGATTGGATTTGCTGGATGAATGATGATTGTTGAATCGTTGAGTATGGGTTATGAAGACAGTCAATGTTCAGAGCCAGTAGCTTGTAAGCTCATCAAACTTGACGCATTAATAGTGTCCATAATCCCTTTTTGTGCGAGCGGTTACAGATTCAAAACCTCTGATATTTACGAATATCCCAATAAAAGCTCCAATGTTGGCTTTAGGTTTCGATTTTCCCAAGTTTCATCACGGCATTCGTCGGATAAACACAATGAGTCAAGACAGGAAAATACTTGACATTTGGCTGTTCGTCCAGGTTAACATCTCATAAGGTGTTTTAATTGTGTCGTGTGTTGATTATTGAACCGGTTTGAGTAAAACATGCTGCTAGCAATTGCTTTCGTGCCCAAGAAAATTCAGGTAACCTTTGAAAAAATTAGCAATTGTATTTCGCGAGCAGCCTCAACCAGAGTTACGATATACGTCGTTCTACTACGCTTCCATTTTGCTTTGGAGGTGTGCGAGCAGTTGAAAATTGTGTGGACGCATCCATACTAACTTTTCATAATGAGCTTTTGAGAGTTGCATTCTTGAATTCAGTGCGTCATTATTCAGTGTCGATCTTGGCAAATGTGGCTTTAGTAATTCAGTTATGTGAGCTTTGAGCAATGGAATCCCACTATTTTTTCCACACTCCTTGACCTTCAAATCACCTTATAAAAATCGTGCAAGCCCTTGGAAAAATCTTATGTGCCGCCTCTTGATTTTTAGGGTTTTCGGTTTTATTGTTTTTAGTGATTTAGCAAATGAAAATGAAATAAAGAAATATAATAGATATCTTGCCGAGATTTTGGCCCTTTCAAAATAGATAAATCAGATTTTTAACTTTGAAAAATTATTTTTGGCTATTATCCATATTTACTTTATATTAATAATAATGTATAATTAATTTATTATACATAATTCGGCATATATACTTATATATATAATTTTAATTATTTTTCTTGTATAACATAAAGTATTTTAATCTTACAAAAATTTCATAATTGCTATATATTGTATTTTCATAATTTCTAACACTTAAATTAATTTTATTTAAGCTTTTATGAAATTTTCTTGAATTAGGGGTATTTTGGTAATTTTACATTTATTGAAATTTTTAGGTTTTACAATCTCCTTCCAGATTTTGAACATAACATGTATTAGAACGAAAAGCCACTTCCAAATCTCCATCACAAAATTATCCAACACTAAAGAGATTGTGTCCAAGACCTTCAACATAATATACATGACAAATAGTGATATTGCCATGTATATAATCACCATAGCCTGTAATAGCTGCAAAGTTGTCATTTCTAAAGCGAACGGTTCCCATGAACTTTTCAATGAAGTTTCTCAATAGTGAACGATCACCCGTCATATGCTTTGAACAACCACTGTCAACAACCCATAGAACGATCTGGACTACCTACAACACAAGAAGAAACAACACATGGACAACTGGGCAATTTGACTATCCATCTCTTAACTGAAACCAGTGGTTTCGTATTCGAAGGATTAGTATGAGCATGTGGCTTTGTGTTAACAGGTGTCCACATAACATTTGGTTGTGATTCAAACCATTTTTGCCATAATCTACTTGTCCGAATCTTGTTTAGCATGAATGGGCTTAATGGTTTATCACGCATGTTTCTTTTCTTTTTCTTAAACGCACTAGAAACCTTATCTCTAGCTTTTGATGCATTCGAACGCACATTCAATTTATGCTTAGCAACACATTTATCATGACAAGGAATAAGCACATTTTGCATACAAGAAACACATAACAAAGTTTTCGCTTTAGAAGCATTTGCAACAGCAACATCAATTACATTCTCCTTGTTTGACACAACTTTAGCAAATGTATTATCTGTTTGCTTATTTTTCCTAACATAAACTGCTTCTTTCTTTGCTTCATTCTTAGAGACATCTAAGACACTGGTCTTGACATGTGAATCTCTACTCTTTGGTCTTTTAACACTAGATGTAGCATTCATTCCTGTAGAAGATAACACATTCTTAGTCTTGTTTGTTTGTGATTCTTGTTGTGTGACAACTCTGTACATTCCAGGGCTAATGACATTTGTGTTTTGATGTGTCCCTGTTTGTTTGTTATGTGAAGTCTGTAAAGTGACTGGTTTTGACTCAACATGGTTTTCTTTTGTTTTTAAAACAACCGTCTGCTTTTGAGAAGCATTTTTATTTAAGGGTGTGACACAAAGAAAAGATTGAGAACCATGTGTCTTGTCAAACTTAGTATTCACAGACTTACCATTTTCACCATTTTTCATTCTAGCTTTCAACTCAGATATGGTATCTAAAAGATTCTGATTCTCAGCACGAATAGCACCATATGCATAAGTTTTCTCAGAGACATGAGCAATTAACTCATCCATTTCCTTTTGAGTTTGAGACCGTGTCTTTTTGATTGAATCGAAAAGCTTTTTATATTCCATTTTGGCATTATCTCGTTCTTTTATCAAAGATTGTACTTTAAAATCCAAAGACACGTTCTCATCCTCAAGTTTCTGTATTCTAGAAATCCAAGAGAAATCAAGAGGTTTTGAGTTTTTATTCTTCGAAGAATCCCATTTATGTTTTTCTTTTTCATGTTGCAATTTTAACTCAAAATCAACACTTTGTTTTTCACATCTTTGAACATCTTTCTCAAGAATTTTTATTCTTGCTTTCAAACCCTCTTGAATCTCTAAAGATTTCTTTTTGACTTGTTCAAGTTCATCATGTAAGGACTTATCAACACATTCATGGTTTAACAACACACATAGCTCAATATCATGTTTGAGTGATGCTTCCAAAAGTTGATCTTTCAACAAATCATTTTGCCTTTCAATCTCATCAAGATAAACATCATTTTGCTCAAACGCATCTTTCATTTCTTTTATATCCCTTTGAAATAGATTCTGAAAGCCATCAAAGTAATCCAGTAATTCATTAAGAAGTGGTTTAACTTGATCTCGACAAAAATCATTAAGAGCTATCTCTTCCTTTGATGTATAAAACATGCTTGCCCTTTTACTGTTCTGTTTTATCAACAGAAACAACTTTTCAAATCCAACTTTTATATTGAATAATTCATTGATCAAAGGTAACTCACTTGGCATTGTTTTTGTTTCCAGAATCTTAACAAAGGGAATATAAGAAGATGAAGAACATGTTTGTTCAACGAATGATTCTTTTTGAGGAACAAAGTCATTATAAAGCGCATTTAATTGTTTGTAATCAATTGTCCAACAATTTTGTTTGTTCGCAACAGCAATTGGATCATTCATTTTTTCATTCATTTTCTGTTGACTTTTGAAAGCATCCTCTAGAGTTTCCTCAGAATCTCTAACATTCAAAGGAATTTCTATATTACCCGTCCTAGATGCAACATATAACTTTGGACATTCTGAAATTGCTTGTCTGAGTGTATAAGGATTCGGATACCCCAAACCATGTTTTAATTGTTGATCATAAACAGACAATGGTTTTGGACCGAGCATAAACATTGCTTGTAAAGAATTACCAATTTTCAAAAACAAATCAACATTCTTTTTCAGTTTTTCCTCAAGATCAAGAATAGTATCATGATACTTATCCTCGTTTTCACTCATTTTTCTTTTTAAAATTAAATGTGATTGTTGTAATTCCTCATTTTTCTGTTTGAAATGTTTGACCTCTTGACTCAACTTATCTCGTTGTTTTTCGAGATCTCGAATAATATCTCGATCACGATACAATTGAGACTCAGCTTGTTTTTGAACACGTTTTGCCCTTTCATCAGCTTCAAGAAATTCTTTTAGATAATTGTTATCCTTGGTTATGTTTTCCAAAACCCGATTCCTTTCCTTATACATCTCAATCTGACTGGTCAAAGTCATATTTTGTTGTTGGACCTTTTGAGCAAATCTTTGTTGTTTTGCAGCTTCATCATATGCATTCCTAGCAAGTGTTTCTAATGCACACTGATCATAAACATGTGTATCTTTTTCAACACTGCCACTATTAACATTTCCTTTGACAGAATCAAATTGAATATTGCTATTAATTTGATCATCATCAATGGTACTGTTAATAATTTTAGTATGAGTTGGATACATTTGTTCATCATTCTCATTGATGGATGAAGATTGTACCTCACTTATAAATGCAGACTCATAGCTTGGCTCATCATCAGAATTTTGATCAGCTGGTTGAATTCTGGCCATTAAGCATATGTTTGCACTAAGTTCTTCAATTTCTTCCATCCTTGAAGCATCAGCAAAGAGAAAATCATTCTGCTCATCGGTAAGAATTACACCGGCTTCATCCTGTTTTGCCAACAACATTTGCTCCATGAAATACTTCGAATCACGAACCCTTGGCTTGGGACAATTCCTAGCATAATGTCCTTTTCCACCGCAGTTATAGCATTGACCCGTTGAAGTATTGCCTGGAGTCGGAGTTCGAACAATCCTTTGAACATTTGCAGTCTCATTTGTAGCATTCATTCCCTCAACAACTTCTTCTTGAACATAAGCTCGTCTATTATTTCTTCCAACATTACCAGAATTTCTGCTTTGAATATTCACCCTGTCACCTTGAACGACTGCTTGATTTCTGGTATTAGACGAAGCACGAAGACGATTGTTTGTTGGATTAGAGAAATTTTGAGTAATGGCTTTGGCAAGTAACAACATAGCAGATGCTAGGGGATCTTCAGAATGGTTGTGAACATCATCCTGCTCATACTCTTCATCATAATCAACTACAGATGAAGGATGTGTCACATAATAAGAAGATGTGTTTCTGGAAGATGAACCCGTGTGTGCTACTAGAGCCAAAGGATCATGAGACTTTTCTAACTTCTTTTCCCTTGAAGCATTAACCAATATCTCAAATTGCAAAAGATAATCAAAAAGATCATCGAATGAATCAACGGTCAATCGTTTAGCCAAACGAACTTGAGTCACATATTTCAACCATTCTGGTTGCAAACTATTTAGAAATTTTGTGTTAACTGAAACAGTTGGAAACTTCATGTTGTTTCGTTCCAAATCATTCATTAACTGAGCAAAACGATTATAGACTAAAACTAGTGACACTCCTGGTTCAGCAACAAATTGATCAAATTCATTTGTGAATCGCGTTTCTCTATCAACTTTGTTTTGTATAGTTCCCCTCATCAAACGTTCAACACGAGCCCACATTTCCTTGGCCGTCTTACAAGAATCCATAAAATTGTAAATCTCATTAGGAATAGCAAAAAGAATCATATTCATGAGTTCCATTTCCGTATCATAGTACAATAAGTCATCTCTTTGAAGATCCTCTACTTCTTGCAACATTGGTATAGTTGAACCTGTAGGTGTGATGTTCCTAAACACATAAGGGCCATCTTCTAGTGCTTTGAGAAGCCACTTCTGGTTTTCCCTCTTGCGATTAAGAAATCGTTTGAATCTACTCGACCAAGGTATGTAACTACCCCTTTCAAGCATGGGTGGCCTAGTCTCAGAACCGGCATCAGCAAGGGATTGTTGATATGTTTTGGATGTCAACATGTCTTTAAGATTCAAAGATTGGATCTTTTTAGACGAATATGAGTGAGGTTTGTGAGAAAATATCCAAACTCGGTAACAGTAGTGAAATTCGGTAATACTGTTCACGGACAACAAGTAATCTAAAAATGAATACCCTTCTCGAACAGTACACTATCAAACTCGAAAATCTTCAAATAATAAACTCGGTAAACTGCAAACTACTCAAATTCGATAACACTATTTACTATAAACTCGGTAAGCTTAAATTGTTAAAATCTAACAGTTATGAATTATTAATAACCACAAATTCGATGAAATCGAATTTTATGATGACTAGATAATCCAAGTGTTCTTAAAAACTCAAATTCGATGAAACCGAATTTGATTGCCGTGTTTAGTAAATCTTGAAAAACCGATATTTAACACTTCAAAACACGATAAAACCGTGAAATGAAAGTGTAAAATGACTTGTAAAGCTTATTACCGAGTTTATGCTTAGTAAAATTCTCTATATCACAAATTCGATGGAACCGAATTTGTGAACTTAACAAACTCGATAAAACCGAGTTTAATATCGAATTCCTAATAAACGACTTTAGATAGAACCAAAAGATCGAATATATCTATTACACAGATATTTCGTACTGAAATTGCTAAATTTACAAGAAAAAGTCTTCCGAAACTCAAAACCACTCTACCGAGAATGCAAAGCTTCAACTGAAAATCAAAACCACACTTCCGAGAATGAAATGAACACTTCCGAGAACACAATAACGTCCAAAAACTCGAAATCACAGCCAAAATCAATCTCGAAACCTCAATAGCACCAACCGAATTCGGAAACCATCACTTCTTGATTCTCGGTCGAACAAAATCACGCACAAATCAAGCACTCTACTTCTCTATTGGCGATTGATACCACTTGATAGGTCACATGAATCTTGAATCAATCATATCAACATGTAAGATTAGAGAGAATGAGGGCAAGTAAAGGGAAAATTCAAATCTTATTATGGAGGGAAAATGAGAGATAATTATAAGGGCAACACCCTCTAATGAAGATTAGAGGGCTATTTATAGGCAATGGGAGGGAGGCTTCCCTTCCTTATTTTCCTAACTTGACAATACTAGTCCATAGACTTTGGTTATTATGCTATTTCTTACTTAAAGCATAATAAACCTTATTACAAGCTATATTAAACTAAACAAAATAAAGTCTAATAACAAAATATAATAAAACCACATAATCGACACTTTTCCATAAACCTAACATACCTTGATGTTGTTGGAACATCATGATGTCATTTTAGAGTTTTGTGGTCCTTCTCGATGGAAAGAATTAAGCAAGGAAACGAGTAGTAAGATCCTCCCAGGTGGAGATGGATCCTAAAAGAAGACATTCAAGCCAATTGCTAGCTTAATCGTGAAGGGAAAATTGAAATAAATGCACACGCATACTTTCCCTATTTGCAACATCAAGTTCAAGTGAGTCCACTAGTTTTAGAAAATTATTAAGATGTTGGTTTGGATCCGTCCGTGGAATGAGCATCCATTTTGCACCAATCTGATGGTGTCGGATTATAGAGCCACCACATTGTTTCCATCGAGGAGCTTAATGGTGTTTCAATAGCCTTTGTGGCTAGGTCTGGAGTAGTCTCCAAGAGTACGGATAGGATTTTCGTCTCCCATGGAGATCAAAGAAAAGATTTACAAAAACAAAGGGAACAAAGAAAAAGATAAACTAAAGAAGGCTAATAAACATAAATTAAAATCTCACTTGATAGGAATTAAGCGACTAGACCTAAGCTAGATAAAGCTCAAAACCTAACTATTTCCCACGCAGCGGCGCCAAAAACTTGATGCGGTCATTGTAAACGCAATAGGTTTTACAACTCTCAAGGTAGAGTACCTAACCGTTGTAGTGTAGTAAGGCAAGACTCGGGGGTTGTTATCATTCTCTAGGAGAATAGGTTAGGAAGGTTCGAACAAAATATAATAGAGGTCTAAGGGTTGAGAGAAGATTATTTCTTTATTTTTATATTTTATAGAAAACAAGTAAAATTCAGGTTTTAGAGTTTGGTTTCGGTTTTAACTAATTAAACTAATAATTAAATCTAAACTACTTTGGTGAACTCTTATATAGTAAACGAATGTATTTACATAGTCATGCACTACTCCTCTGTTTACTTCTCCTAATCCTATGGTTTGTCACACTTGTGATGATCTGTGTAAGTATTTCCTAGGTCATGCACAGATTACACGAATCCGCCGTCTATGTAATATTTCGTTAAGGCAACGCACTGGTAAGGTAGTATGAAGACTATTACAAGGCCCCTAAGAGTAGATTACATGCATTAAAACACTTTAGAGGGATCAACCATATTAGGGGTAAGGTAGTATGAAGAATGTTACCGATGGTATCTTTTCTACACACTCATGTTTCCCTAGACGTCTATGTTAATTTAATATCTTATGGCTAGTTTTCTAATGCCTAACATGCACATCCATCTCAAGAAGCAATATTAAAAGGATCTACAACCTAAGTTTCATGCAATCATAAGTTAATACTAATGGATCTAGCCTAGCATATTAAAAGTATGTGAATAACAAGAATTAATCACGCAATACATAGACATATTAAATGATAAAAGATAGAAGACTTCACTTCATTAAAACATAGGTTCAAGGCTGATACAATAGGATTTTGATACCCTAAAAATGCCCTAAAAGCTACTACACTCGACATAAAATATTAGGGTTCATATCCCAAAAGTTGCACACTAAAACCCTAAAAACTAGTCTGTATATATAGGAAATAGGCCGCGACGGCGTCGTAGGTTTTCTGACGCCTTCTCTTCGCAAAATCTTTTAGGGTTTCTTTTGAGGCGGTTACATTTTGACGTCGTCATAAGTTTTCTGACGTCGTCTCTTGTATGATCTGATGGCGTCGCTGGGAAATTGCGATGCCGTTTCCAGGCTCTGTGAGCAATTCTTGAAACCACTTCGGTGGAGTTGTAATCTTGTCCATTTCTTCTCCAAATGAGCCCAAGTCAGGTGTATATCCTCCAAAAACCATCCAAGTTCTAAAAACACAAAAAAGGAATGATTACATACATAATTTGGGCATATTTGCACGATTTAGGGGGTTAAATGACCCTAAAAAGTGTATAAAATGACACCTCATCAAATTCTATGTGTGTTGTTGTCACGTTGGTATTCAGACGCGTTTACAACTGATGACATCAAATAACGTCACTTTTATAGCATCATTTATCCCATTTTTCTTATCTATTTTGTATAATTATTGCATGAATTCGTATTTAATTGCTTAAAGTTGTTATTTGCAGTAATTATGGAGTAATTGGTGAACTTATGCTAAAAGGCACACATTTTGGAGCTTAAACAAAGAATCTCAAGATACTATTCTGACAACCTATACGCCGTATCCATCAAGGAAGATACGGCGTATCTGTGCATGCACTTCACAAGAAACCACAAAGAAGTAAAGAGCAATACGCCGTATCCAGAAAACTCTATACACCGTATTGAAGGTTATTTGAAGATTCTAGAAGATATTAAACGTGGTCCGTACTCCAAGAAACCCCCAATATGCCGTATTGACCTCAACCAATACGGCGTATCAAATAATTTCTAGACACTATAAATACAAATCCCTAAACACGAGTTTAGGGTGTGCTTGAACATATTTTTTATACCCTAACCACAAAAGTCAATTTTCAAAAGGCAAGAATAGCAAAGAAGGTCAAGTAACGTGCTTAATTCCATAAGAAACACCTTGTAATCATCTATACTCTAATAATCGTTTGATTTTTGGTATCATTCGTTTAACTCGGTTAGTTTACCTTGGTTGATTCGATTATTATTCTTGTAATCATTAAAATGGTTATGGGCTAATACCTTTAGGTATTAGCGATGTTTATGAAGATTTAATGTTTGGTTTGTTTATCTCGATTGCTTAATGTATCGTTGATTGTTGATTATGTTTATCAATTTATACTCGTTTACGTGCTTAAGTATGCAACCTATCATTCAACTGGATCTAGGAATGCTAAATATCGAGCTAGCTAGATGCCGGGAAAGCTCTCCATATCCGCAATTTACATATCTAAAATCATAGGGTCACAAATAATGACCTATCCTTGCCATTGGTTTAGTGAACAAGTTGGAATAGCAGGTGACCTAGGATCAAAAAATGACGTTTTGATTCCCTTGGTAAGGAATTGGATTGTGGACTACTAGTATATAAAGAGCCGTTATGCAGTAAGTTAGTAAAGTCTCGTTGAGCTAGGGTTTAATAAGATCACCATTATTAATCTCCTAAGATAGATTATAATCAACAAAAGTTTTCTTTATGCGGATGTGTTTAATTGTGACAGAATTAGCGTGTCTAGGTTTTAGTAAGAAGTACCGCCTAAGTCTAGAAATGATATTCCCCTCGAAATAAGTCAATCATTGCAATAATAAACAAACCTGCATTTTAATCAGATTAATCATGGTTAATACAGTTTCCTTAAAATTGGCTTGACCGCTCTTCTATCTTTTGATTATCTGCTTGCGTGTGTTATCGTGTCTAAAATAGGTTTAAGTTACCACCACAACACGTGCTAGTCTATCAGACTAAACCCCTCCTCCTTCACGTTAGAATGAGTTTTAAGCATAGGTTTATCATAGATTATATAGATTAAGACTAACATAGACAACTAAAATACTGATAAACTTAGTAATTAACGCTCTCGCTCTTAGTGATTGACACCCTACTTGTTAGAAACACAAAAAGTATCGGTCACTACCAATATAATTAGTCGTAGCTCATAGATTAATCAAATGTAATATTAGAAAGCTAACCGGGACAAAGACACATAAAGCCCATAAGCAAAGCCCATGGCCGGTTACATATGATGTATAAATACCCTCTTCACACATGGAGAGGGTGTTGGTTGGCTAGTTCATTCGCACATAATCTAATCTTACTTTCTCTCACTAAAACCTTCATCCCATCTACTTTCTCTCTCTAGAATTTCTTCATAGTTATTTGGTGTTATAGATTGCTAGCATATTCTACATTTGGTATCAAGAGCCATAGAGTGATTGGTCTAGTTTTTGTGGTTGTTCTTCTTTGTTTCGTTTTTTTACTCAAACCGTACCTTTCTTCTTATTTTCTTTGTTTTTCGAAGCTTTTGTGTACACTAAAGGATCATTTACCTTGGTAAATCTGATCTAGTATCTTTATGATATTGGTGTACATGCTTTGAATCAAGAAAAACATTATCTTTGTGCATTTTTGTGTTTGAAAAAGCTTTAGAAATTACAATTCTTGATTTCAAAATTTTTGGCTTAAAAACCATAAAGTTTGCATTTTAAGGTACCTATAGGCTTAGTAACACAGGTTGTACAAGAAATTTTAGGAAAAAAACAATCAAAAGTGTGTCTTTTGGAGTTTTAAAGAATTTGAGTTTCGTACCAATTGAAGGCGAATTAACAATCTTCTAGTACAAAGCGAATTAGCAATCTTAGTACAATGCGAATTAGCAATCTTAGTATCAAGCAAATTAGCAATCTTTCAGTACAAGGCGAATTATCAATTCTCTTCACAAGGCGAATTAACAACATTCCTTTGAAGGCGAATTAACAATTTCCTTTGAAAGGCGAATTAACAATTTCCTTTGTAAGGCGATTTAACAAGCATTCAGTACAAGGCGATTTATCAACCTTCAGTGCAAGGAGAATTAACAGTTTTCTTCTACAAGGCGATTTAACAAATTTTCAAGCGAAGGCGATTTAGCAAATTTTCTTTGGAAGGCGATTTATCAATTATCCCTTTACAAGGCGATTTAACAACTTTTAAAAGGAAAATTAATTCACTTGAACTCAATTCAAAACTTAAATTTGCTAAATAGATTATACGGTTTATCTCTTTGATATGTAAAATCCTGTGAAACATTCAATCGTCTTTCCGGTTTTATCAAGAGTTGTAAAATCCCGTGTAGTTTCAAGACTTACAACACTCAAAAGATAACTCACTAAACAACACAATTAATTTAAATCATTGTTTGATCCATAAGTAATCTAACATCATCAAATCAACATGGATTCAGTTATTCCACTTGGACAAAAGAATACTCTTGCTGAGTATATGATACTCTCCGATGCTGACAATCATCCACCTATGTTAGACAAGGACTTGTATGATTCTTGGAAAAGTCGAATGGAACTTTACATGAAAAATAGAGAGCACGGAAGAATGATACTTGAATCAGTTGAAAATGGTCCACTCATTTGGCCTACTGTTGAAGAGAATGGAGTGACCAGAACTAAAAAATATGTTAAATTATCTGTTGCTGAGAAAATTCAAGCTGATTGTGATATGAAAGCTACCAATATCATTCTTCAAGTTCTACCAGCTGATATCTATTCACTTGTGAATCATCACAGAGTTGCTAAAGATTTATGGGAGAGAGTTCAATTACTGATGCAAGGTACCTCTTTAACTAAGCAAAAGAGAGAGAGTAAGTTATATGATGCATTTGATAAGTTTACTCACATAAAGGGGGAAACACTTCACAAGTATTACTTGAGATTCACTCAGCTGATTAATGATATGAACATCTACGACATGAAAATCAAGCAATTTCAAGTTAATACAAAGTTCTTAAACAGTCTTCCACTGGAATGGAGCAAATTTGTGACTGATGTCATGCTAGTAAAGGATTTGCAAACTACCAACTTTGATCAGCTTCATGCATATCTTAAACAACACGAACTCAATGCCAAGGAAGTCCATTTTCTACGTGAACGCAATCAAGATCCACTAGCATTTGTTTCAAATCAGCAGATGACACCACCTCACTTCAACACTTATCAGTCTTCATACAACAATCCTCAGCTTCAACAACAGTTTCCACCATCTCAATATGGATCAATTCATCCCAGTCAACATTACTCATCTACTTATCAATCACAAACTCAATTCAATCATTCATTAGTTCAATCATCATATCCATATCAGTCTCAAATGAATCATCAAACCTCATATGTTCCACAAATTGCTTATCAATCACCTCAAGTTTCAACACAGCATATGACTGAGTCACCTCTTATGGACTCAGGTCTAGCTATTCTGGTATTCTCTCCAGGTGATGATCTAATTGCTTATCTCAACAAAGCAATGGATTTTCTATCAGCTGTAGCTTCCTCAAGGTTCCCCTCAACCAATAATCAACTCAGAACTTCCTCGAATCCAAGAAACCAAGCCATTATTCAAGATGGTAGGGTCATAGTACAACAAGTACAGAGGAGACAAGGTCAAAGTTATTCTGGTACTGGTATAAGAGTAATGCTACTAGCTCTAGGGGAAACAACGCAAGCGGACAGGCAAGGGTTGTTAAATGCTACAACTATAAAGGTGAAGGGCATATGGCTAGATAATGCACTCAGCCTAAGCGACCAAGGAATGCAGCATAGTATAAGGAGAAAGCAATGTTAGCTGAAGCTCGTAAAGCTGGACAAATTTTGGATGAAGAGCAACTCGCAATTCTTGCAGATCCAAGGGTTCCAGATGGTTAAGCTGTTTAGACAATCATTCCAAACAATGCGGCTTTTCAGACTGAGGATCTTGATACTTATGATTCTGACTGTCATGATATCTCGAATGCTCAAGAGGTTCTCATGGCCAACATTTCCAACTATGGTTTTGACGTTATCTCAGAGGTATCCCAATCTAAAACCAATCTTAATGATATGGAAAATCAAAGTGTGCTTGCAATACAGGATTTTGAACAATCACCAGTTGTGGATTTTATAGATAATGAGATACACAGTGATAGCAATATCATTCCGTACTCTCAATATTTGCAAGAAACACAACAGGCAAATGTTCAAGATACTAATTTACAGGCATAACAAGATTCAATGATATTATCTATGATAGAACAAATGTCAGAACAAATGATTAATCATGTAAATAATTGGGAAAAGGCTACTAAGGAACATATGGATGATATACACAAACAAGCTCTAGGTTATCTTAATATTAATTTAAGCAGTCATGAAAAAATGATTGATTCTCAAATGGATGATATGATTATGGAGAAGATTGCACTGAAAGAACAAGTTGACTCACTTGAGCAAAATGTTTCTAAACAAATCAAAGAAAAGGAATGTTTATTGCAAACATTCACTGTTTTCAAAAGTGAATCTAAAGAAAAGGAAGATAAATATATGGAAAACGAAATTGATTTAGAAAAGAAGATAAAGGAACTTGATAATATTATTTTTAAAGTGGGTTAATCTGCTCAAATGGTTCACATGTTAACTAAGCCACAAGCCTTCTATGATAATATACACAAACAAGCTCTAGGTTATCAAAATCCGTTTCACCTTAAGAAACTAACGGATATTAAACCAAAACTTGTTTGATGGTATTGTTATGTCTGATAGAAACATGTGGATATGCCTGTGATGACTTTACGAGGAGAACCATTGATTTGGAAGACAAGGAGTCGATCAATAAATGTCTAATAAAAGCAAAGGTTCCCAGGGTGATTAATAAAAATCATTCTCATAAACTATTGATTATGAAACGTTAATAGACTAACTGAAGATAGATTTTAGGAAACTTTTTACTTCACATACAAGAATTGTCGGGTTGAACAAGCTTTCTGTTGGATGTCCGATCCTACAGTAAATCTTCTGATGCATTACCTGTCAAAAATTGATGCTCCCTAAGGAACTTCCTTAAGATAAGCGTGGTGAATGAAAAGCCTTTTTAAAAAGATTAACTTCCATCCTTGCCATGTTTGACAATGTGGTGAGAGATAAGGACTACACCTCTACATGCTCATCTCGAATGTGTGATACGGGGGTTCTAAACATACTAAGCGCTGTTTGTGTTTAACAATGAAATATTCCATTTCTAAAATCTTTAAAAGACATCTTCAATGTGTTTGATAGAGATCTTCTAAATAAAATCATAGAAGTAAAGATAATTTTTGACCAAATGGACGTTGTTGTTCAACAGACTTTAGTCGACAATGTTTGGAAATTGCTAAAAAAGAATTACTTTTAGAAAATGATTGCTCTTTACAACATAATCATGTTCATAGAGATGTTTTTTACGTTGTAGTGAATTCTATGTTTGTGATTGCTAAAAATGTGAATATGGATAGAAATAGAAAAGAATCTTGTAATCTTGAGGCCGAGCTTTTGAAATCACAAAATGTGTTTAATGATCTTTTGAAAAGTTACTCAAAACTTGAAAAACATTGTATTTCTCTTGAATTGTCAATACAACTTAATCAAGAAATTTTTCCAAAAAGAAGACTGCTTGTAAGATATCAAAAATGCTCTTGAAATTCTAGCATTTTTTGAAAATAATATTTGAAGATCAGCTTCAAGACAAAGACAGTACCATTTGTAAGTTGAAGGATATGATAAAATCAATGAGAGAAAAGTCCAAGGAAGAGAATGTCAATTAAGATTACTGTGATATAGAGACCAAAAATGTGGAACTGCAAAAATGTAGAACTAGAAAATAGTGTGGCAAAAATGATTTCGGAAAATGAGCGTCTTTGTAATGAAATTAATCATGTTAAACAGGTTTTTAAAGAGCAGTTTGACTCAATTAAAAGGACACGTGTTCGTTCAAAAGAACAGAGTGACTCTTTAATCGATAAACTGAACTTAAAATCTGCAGAGAATAAGGATTTAAAAGCTCAACTTCAAGATAAGGTTTTTGTAATAACGTCATTGAAAAACGATTTATGAAAAGAAAAAGGGAAAGAAATTGTTGATATTGCTACACAAATACCATCTACCAACACTATTGTTCCAGGAATGTTCAAGCTTGATTTAGAACCTTTAGCCCCTAGGTTATTGCAAAATAGAGAAGCTCACTTAGAATACCTTAAGTACACTCATGAACAAGCTGATATTCTTCCAAGAATAGTCAAACAGGCTAAAGCTAAACAACCTTTAGATAAAGAGTTAGACTTTGCCTGTAGGCATGCCCAACGAATTCAAGAGTTACTAGTATATATTCGAGATACATGCCCTAATGTGAACAAACTTAGTGCGAAAAAGGTTGCTGCCACACCCAAAAACACTATTAAGAAAGTTAGATTTGCTGAACCTCTCACATCCTCAAGCAACATTAAATAGGTAGAGTCATCGAAAACATCAGATTCTAACACACCTGTGTTATCTTTTACAGGATTGAAGTGTTCTACTAGTAAGTGCAAATCAAAGCCTACTGGCAATAAAAGGAATGATAGGATCTATCAAACACCAAGTAGGAACATCAAGAATAAAGTAGAAGCCCAACCTAGGAAAGTTAATAAAAAGAATTGTGTTGTTAAACTAGTTCATGATGTTGATGTTAAGCATTTAGTGTTAAATGTGAATTCTGGACCTATTTGTGCTACTTGTAAGAAATCTTTGTTTGATGATGTTCATGATACGTGTCTTCTTGATTTTGTGAAAAATGTGAATAGCCGTGCTAAATCTGCTAAGAAACATAAAAAACAAAATATTTGGAAACCTACAGGTCATGTATTCACTGAAGTAGGACTTAAGTGGAAACCAATAGGCAGAATTTTCCCTATAGTTGGTAATTCATCCCCTTTAACTAGGATCACATCAGCTAACGTAGTGCCTCATAAGAACACCACTTCCCACTCAGTTGAAACACAAAAACCAGAGCTTAAAGTCTATAGCAGGAAACCCAAAAATGTTAAAAATGTAGGTTCGAGTAAAAAAGCTAAGATTGTAGAATCTATGAATGCTAACCACTCAGAACCTAATCATACTTGGGGATCCAATGCTACAGATATTCCATCGTCTTCTTTTCTTGTCATGACAAGTTATCCAGATTGTTCTCTGGTATCTAGACTCCGGATGTTCGAAACACATGACAGGGAATCGTTCTCAGCTCATGAACTTTGTTAATAAATTTCTGGGTACAGTTAGATTCGGGAATGACCATATTGCAAGAATTATGGGGTATGGTGACTATCAGCTAGGAAATGTGACTATCTTAACGGTATACTACGTCGAGGGGCTTGGACATAACTTGTTTTCTGTTGGTCAATTTTGCGACGGGGATCTTGAAGTCGCATTTTGGAAAAACACTTGCTTTATTTGTAATTTAGAAGGTGTTGATCTACTTTCCGGATCCCGGGACATAAATTTGTACACAATTTCTCTTGACGACATGCTTAAAACATCTTCGATTTGTCTTCTATCTAAAGCATCAAAGACTAAGAGCTGGTTATGGCACCGTCGGTTATCACATCTCAACTTCGGTACTATTAACAAGCTAGCTAAAGACGGTCTTGCACGAGGTATTCCAAGATTTAAATTTCAGAAAGATCATTTGTGTTCTGCATGTGCGTTAGGAAAAAGCAAGAAATCCTCCCATCAACCCAAAGCTAAAGACACTAACCAAGAGAAGCTATATCTTTTGCATATGGATTTGTGTGGCCTGATGCGTGTGGCGAGTATTAACGCGAAAAGGTATATCTTAGTGATTGTCAATGATTACTCAAGATTTAATTGGGTCAGATTTTTGAGACAAATGATGAAGCTCCTAAGGCCATCATTGAATGCATCAAAAATATTAAAATTCGTTTGAATGCCACCGTCCGTAATGTTCGAACAGATAATGGAACCAAATTTGTCAATCAGACACTTCGTGAATTTTATGAAAATGTTGGCATCTCGCATCAAACATCTATTGCCCGTACTCCTCAGCAGAACCTCATTGTCGAGAGGCGTAACCAAAATCTTGTAGAATCTACTCGTACAATGTTAATATTTTCTAAAGCACCATTATCTTTATGGGCTGAAGTAATCAACATAGCCTGTTACACCTAAAACCGTTCAATAATCCGTCATCGATACAACAAAACTCCATAGGAGCTTATGCAAGATAAGAAACTGGATTTATCATTCTTTCATGTATTTGGTGCACTATGTTATCCTACCAATGACAATGAAGACCTGGGTAAATTAGATGTAAAAGCTGACATTGGTATTTTCGTTGGTTACGCGCCCGCAAAGAAAGCGTTCAGAATCTACAACAAAAGAACCCAGAAAATTATTGAAACAATTCATGTGACATTTAATGAGCTGACAGCTATGGCTTCTGAACAATTCAGTTCAGGACTCGGTCTTTAGTGTATGACTCTTGCAACATCCTGTTCAGGACTCGTTCCAAACCCTGTTTCTCAACAACCTTGTATTCCACCACCAAGAGATGATTGGGATTGCTTGTTTCAACCTATGTTCGATGAATATTTTACTCCTTCATCAATTGTTGTTTCTCCATTTCAAGAAGCTGCTGCTCCGAGAGCTGTGGTTTTAGCTGATTCTCCTGTGTCAACTTCTATTGACCAGGATGCTCCATCATCAAGTACTCCGTCAACACATGAACAAGATCAATCTCCAACCATTTTTCAAGGTTTTGAAGAATCACCAAAAACACCAATCTTTTGTGATGATCCACTTAATGAATCTCCTCATGAAGAATCAAATTCTCAAGGGTCATCATTGAATGTGAGACAAATCCACACTCTATTTGAACACCTTAGTAAATGGACTAAGAATCATCCTATAGCAAACGTAATCGGCAATCCTTCTTGTTCTGTCTCTATGAGAAAGCAACTCCAAACTGACGCCATGTGGTGTTATTTTGATGCCTTCCTGACTTCGGTAGAACCTAAGAACTTCAAACAAGCAGTGACCAAACCATCATGGATCGATGCAATGCAAGAAGAAATTCATGAATTTCAAAGACTAGAAGTTTAGGAATTGGTGTCGTGTCCAGATAAAGTGTTATTAATCAAACTAAAATGGATTTATAAGGTCAAGACGAATTAATTTGGCGGGGTACTAAAGAATAAGGCTAGACTAGTTGCTCAAGGGTTCAGGCAAGAAGAGGGAATCAATTTCGAGGAATCATTTGCACTGGTTGCTAGAATTTAGGCCATCCGTATCTTCGTAGCAAATGCTGCTCATAAGAATATGATGATCAACCAAATAGACGTCAAAACGGCTTTCTTAAATGGCGAGCTCAAAGAAGATGTCTATGTTTCTCAACCAGAAGGATTTATTGATCAGGACAACCCATTGCATGTGTACAAGCTGAAAAAGGCCCTCTACGGTCTCAAACAAGCACCACGTGCATGGTACGACATGTTGTTAAGCTTCCTAATCTCACAATAATTCTCCAAAGGTGCAGTTGATCCAACACTCTTCACACGGCAAGCTAGGAACGACTTATTACTGGTACAAATTTATGTTGACGATATAATATTTGCATCCACTAATACTGCCATGTGTAATGAGTTTGCTAATCAGATGACCACTAAGTTCAAGATGTCAATGATGGGGCAAATGTCATTCTTTTTAGGATTACAAATTTCTCAAAGTCCTAGAGGCATATTTATAAACCAATCTAAATATGCTTCTGAAATTGTTAAAAAATATGATATGTTAACTAGTGATTCTGTAGATACATATATGGTAGAAAAGAGTAAACTGGATGAAGATCTACAGTAGATCCCGAGGGATGCTACACTTTACCGTGGTATGATTGGATCCCTCATGTATCTGACATCCAGTAGACCAGACCTTATTTATGTAGTCTGCTTATGTGCCCGGTATCAGGCAAAGCCTACTGAAAAGCACTTAAATGCGGTTAAGCGGATCTTTCGATACCTAAAGGGAACCATTAACATGGGTCTCTGGTACTCGAAGGAAACTAGTGTGTCTATGACAACATATGTAGATGCAGATCATGCGGGGTGTCAGGACACTAGACGCAGTACATCAGGAAGTGCTTAATTCTTTGGTGATAAACTTGTTAGCTGGTCTTCAAAGAAGAAAAAGTTCACCGCCATCTCAAGTACAGAGGCTGAATATATTGCTCTATCTAGGTGTTGTGCTCAAATCCTATGGATGCGTTCACATCTAACAGATTATGGCTTTCAATTCAATAAGATTCCTCTGTACTACGACAACAAGAGTGCGATTGCTCTATGCTGCAACAATGTTCAACACTCACGAGCCAAGCACATCGATGTTCACTACCATTTCATAAAGAATCAAATGGAAAATGGAATCGTGGAGCTATACTTTGTCCGAATTGAATACCAACTAGTTGACATCTTCACTAAACCCTTGCCAAAAGAAAGATTTAACTTCTTAATCGAAAAGCTTGGTATACGAAGCATGTCTCGGGAAACGTTGAAACGTCTGACAGAGGAAACAAATGAGTGATGGTGGTAACTCATATCCTGTATCATATGTACATAAGAAAACATAAAAACAAAAAAAAAAATATTTTATATAAATTTTTCAAAAAAGAAAATTAAAAAATTAAAAAATCAAAAAAATATGAAAATATGTATCTCTGGCATGTCTTCTAAAAATCAATAACATTTACGGCCTTAGAAATGTCATTTAATAATGATACGAGGCTGTAAATGAAGTTCGAGCAGAAGTTTCAAAAGCTTTCAAAACATGCCAAAATGGCTTGCTATTATTTCAGATAGCAACCCGGTCATCATCTTAAAAGCAAGTATTTCAAAAAAGAAAACTTGACCTCATAACGGGAATTTATTCTTGGGCATGGTCTACTTTATGACTATGAAAAGGCTTGTTATTATGTTGCATCACAAACCGTGCTTCCTATATTCCATAAGTGTACGTGTCAGTGCACTTATGTGTCAAAATAAGAGAAATCTTATTTTTCATGGTGTTTGTTTTTATTTTCTCTAAATTAAACAATACTTCATTAGAAAATGCTTTTCAAAGACATTTGACCACTCAAATAACGACTACAGCTCTTTAAATAGAAAACGAGTCATTGTTTGAGGGGGAGAAAATGTCGAATATCTTCTTCATAAAATTAGTTTTTTGTGATAATGGAAAAGGTTTTAAACAATAACGAGTTAACAATCAAAGGGGGATTAATTAAGTGTAGCTTATGTGAGCCTTAACTGTTATGTGTTTATGCCTTTAGGGAGTATATATTCAAATGTAAGTTTCTAGGTATGCTAGTTAAAACATTAGGGACTATTTGTGCCATGTGTTAAACTTTACTTGCCTAAATAAAACTTATATACAAAAATACATAGGATATTACACTTGAGGGGGCAAATGTGTCAAAAACAAAACTTGTTTTATAACACACTCACCCTCCCCGTTTTTTACACACACAAACACACACTTTAAAAATTCCATTTTCCCTCCCAACCTCAACTCGAATTCGCCAACTCTTGTTCATCATTTCCAGTCATTTTCAATCTAGAGGTATAACTATAAAATTGTTCTTCACACTCTTAACAACTCATCTCTCCTTCAAATTAAGTTTTCACACGGATTTGATCTTGAAAAACCCTAAATAACGAATTAGGGTTCATCAAAATCAAAACTGGGTAAAAACCCAAATTGAGTGAGGGGTTTTGCTTGCTTAGGAGTGTAGAACACTCATTTAAAATAGTTTTGTAAATGGTTAACTTACGAATGTGCTATGCTCGATTTTGTGTGCGAAAATTTGGGTTTAGGAGAAATGTTGTAAAATGTTTGTAGGTTTTGTGCTAGGTCCTGTGTATTATCTTTATTGAATATGTTTGAGCCTTTAGATCTCATCCTTGTTTGTTGTTTCTTGTATGAATGAATTAAAATGAATAAATGTACTCATTTTGTTCATACTTGATGATTCTGTGGCTAAATTATGTTATAAATGATCCTATGTGTTAAACATCTGAAATGTATGCTATTTGAACAAGTCTTGTTTCATAAAATCATGTTTGTGGTAATAAGTGCCTTTGAAGGCGAGTTATTAACTGCTTGTGTAAGGCGAGTTAACAACGCCTTCAAAAGGCGAGTTAACAACTCCCTTCAGGAGGCGAGTTAACAACACCTTCACGAGGCGAGTTAACAACTCCCTTCAGAAGGCGAGTTATCATCACCCCTTTATGAAGCGAGTTAACAATAAGCCCTTAGGAGGCGATTTAACAAAACTCATTAAGGAGGAAAATTAACACCATGATTAAGGAGGCGAATTAACAACATGATTAAGGAGGCGAGTCATCAATCCTTTATAGGAGGCGAGTTAACAATCCTACTTAGGAGTCGATTTAACAATCCTCAATAGGAGGCGATTTAGCAATAGAATTTAAGAATTTTAAGATTGAATTTTTCTAAAAGCAATTTTCAACTCAAGTTAGGTAGCTAATTAAAATTGGTTAATTAAGCAATCTAATCAAGTTAAGTAGGATATATAACAAGGCTCAACAAGGATATCTGAACATGTCTTAGGTTACCTTATTCTCTACAAGTTAGTTTGAATAGGATTCCCAGAAACACTGTTTCAGTTGTCCTAATACCTTTCATGTTATGCCCAACTAAGTTGCCCTTTAGATGCTTAGATCTTATTCAATTATGC
Organism: Tanacetum coccineum; assembly: GCA_026074375.1. Taxonomy (NCBI): domain Eukaryota; kingdom Viridiplantae; phylum Streptophyta; class Magnoliopsida; order Asterales; family Asteraceae; genus Tanacetum; species Tanacetum coccineum. The sequence goes on from BQNB010017497.1 coordinate 49,444, forward strand.
TAAATACCTTAATGAGCTTAATCATTAGAATTATATCACAACATGCATCAAGCTTAAGTATTTAACAATCAAAGGGCCTTGTAGTGTTTTATATATAGAATTAGTTATATATATAAAATGTATTGGTCAAATCTTAGCAAAAACATGAATACCACTCAAGCTTAAAAAAAGCCCTTAATGATGCTCTTGTTGCCCCGGTAGACCGTCTTGAGTTTGGAAAATGCAACATGATACTCAAGACAGACATCAAGCCAAAAGAAGCTACATTTCAAGTGGTGTTGGATGCTCTCGCTCTCACTCCCTTCTACTGTGCATTCCTTATCACTGCAGATGTTCCTGCTATTTATATGCAAGAATTTTAGGCTACAGTCTTAGTTCATAGGTCATCTATCAGATTCACTGTTAACAAGAAGAAAGTCTCTCTCAATGTTGATATATTCTGGAACATTCTCTAGTTTTGCCCTAAAATTACAGAACAAGTGTTTGAAGACCTCCCACTAGAACAAGACATTCTCTCTTTCATCAAAGATCTTGGGCACACTGAAGACATCACCTATCTCACTAATGTGAATGTTTACTACTTGCATCAACCATGTAGAGCATTTGCTACCATCATCAACAAGTGCTTAAGTGGTAAAGAAACAGGAATGGACAAGATTCGTCTGTCCCGTGCTCAAATCCTTTGGGGTATGTTCCATAAGAAGAATATCGATTATGTGTATCTACTCTTGGAAGACTTACTGTTACAGATTGAAAACAAAGATGCTAAGAAGATAAACAAGATGTCATATCCTAGATTCACAAAGATCATTATTGATTACTTCATGTCAAATGATCAGTCTATTTCAAGGAGAAACAAGATGTTTTGGCACATTGCTCGAGATGATACCATGTTTACTTCTATGGATGTATCTCCAGACATGAAGATACTCAGGTATATGGTACCATTCTCCTAACAGAATTAACAAACCAAGCAATGTTGGAATCCAAAGCTTATCAGACATACTATGCTTTTTCTTATAGAGAAAAAGCTCCAAAACCAAAGTATATTCGAAAGAAAGCTGATTCAAACACATCTCCCAAGAAGAAACCAGTTCAAGATACTAAAGGTACTAGACTCAAGTCAAAAGCTAAGGAGGCTAAACTGGACAAGAAGAAGCAACCTGCGATGAAGACAAAAGCCAAAGGTTTAGCTGTATTATCTTAAGTTGCATATCTGAAGCTGAACAACTTAAGCTGGCTACCAAGAGAAGCAAGAAAGACTTTCACATGTCTTACACAAGTGCCTTAGGTGATGGAGTTTACATTTAGTCAAAGGCTCCTTATGAGCAACAACAAAAGATTTTTGATACAAATGAAGGAACTGGTACTATACCAGGGGTTCTAGATGTACCTACATACGAATCTGAAAGTGATAAAGAGTCTTAGGGAGATAGTGAAGATGAAGATGATAATGATGATGATGGTGATAATGATGATGATGGTGATAGTGATGATCATGATGATGACAGTGATGACAAAAGAACAGAATCTGATAGAGATGAGTTTCTTGATCCCAAAAAGACTAATGAAGAACATAATGAAGAGGAATAAGAATATGATGATGAATTCAATATTGAAGAAGAGGAAAAGATAGATGATGAAGAAACAATGGATGAAGAAGAAGATGATGAGGTTACAAAGGAGCTATATGATGATATGAATGTGAATTTAGGAAATGAAGATACTAATATGACCATTGCTGATCAAGGTGCCTCAGATCAACAAAATGTTTCTCAAGAATTAGGATTTGAGCAGGTAGAGGAAGATGCTCATGTGACACTTACACCTGTAATAAACACACAGAATACTATAGATCCAACACAAAGCTCTTTTGTCTCATTAGACTTTACAAGCAAGCTCCTAAATCTTGATAATCCATCTCGCGCTAACAAAGAGATTGCCTTTTTGATAAACACCACAGCTCAGCATGCAACAGTAATTCCTAAAATCACATTAAGCTTCACTATAGTTGTTCCCCCACCACCTCCTTTCCTTCATCCTCTACAACAAGAAGCAACACCAACACCTACACCAACAACTTTAGAGACTACAACATCACTTCCTACACTTCCAGATTTTGCTTCTGTATTCAAATTCAATGAAAGAGTCTTCAACCTGGAAAAAGATGTGTCAGAGATAAAGCAAGTTAACCAGTATGCTCAAGCTCTCTCCTCCATTCCTGCTATAGTTGTTCATTACATGGATAACAAACTTAGAGAAGCGATAAACAAGGCCATTCTAGCACATAATTTGGACTGCCGACAAGAAGCTCAAGATGAGAAGAATGCTTACATAGAACTCGTTGACACGTCAATGAGAGCTCTTATTAAGGAATAACTCAACACTCAACTTCCTCAGATTCTTCCTCAAGCAGTATCAGATTTTTCAACTCTTGTGATAAAGAAACATGTCACAGAATCAGTAGAAGCGGCAGTCTTGACAAGGTCTTCTTCACAACCGACGTCTACTTATGAGGTGGCCACATCACTCTCCGAGTTTGAGCTTACAAAGATACTGATAGACAAAATGAAGAAGAACAAGTCATATGATAAAGCTGACTACAAAAAGAAGCTTTATGATGCACTGGTCGAGTCTTATAACACTGACAAAGATCTCTTTGATTCATATGGTGAGTCTTTTCATTGAAGAGGAGTCGAGATGAAGACAAAGATCAAGACCCTTCCGTTGGATCAGATCGAGAGAAGAAAAGAAGGAAATCGATTAAAGATGTTGAGTCTTCCAAAGATTTAAGGTCAAAGGAAAAGAAGTCTTCAAGAACCTCTAAAGACGCCTCCCAATCTCAACATAAGTCTTCCGACAAGTCTTCCCATGTAGAGGAGCCAATTCATACTATTGAAGACTCAAGCATGCAACAAGATCAGGAATTCATCATAGGAGACAATGATGAACAACCCGCTGTCAAGGAGGTTACCAAAGCCGATTGGTTCAATAAACCATAACGACCTCCAACTCTTGATCCTGATTAGAGTAAGAGACGACAAGTTGACTTATGACCTCCTTAGACCTGTATTAGTCAAGTTGCGCATGCTGAAGAACCTCCCACATCATTTGATGAGTTCAATGATACTTTATTTGATTTCTCTACATTTGTCATAAATCGGCTTAAGATTCCAAATACGACTCAAGAAATTCTAGTTGGACCGAAATTCAACCTACTCAAAGGCACTTACAAGAGTATTACTGAGTTAGAGTACCATCTTGAAGAATGTTCCAAAGAAACAACTGAACGAATTGACTGTCATAACCCTGAAAACAAACCGTATATGTTCGATATCAGAAAGCCTCTTCCGTTAATTCAAGATCAACATGGACGCCAAATTATCCCTAAGGATTACTTTATTAATAAAGATCTGGAATATCTGAAGGGTGGAGATTTAAGCATAAAGTACTCAACTTCTGTGACAAAGACAAAAGCTGCTACTTATGAGCTCAAATGGATCGAAGAATTGGTTTCCGAATTGAGGAGTCCTGTGCAGTTGAAATATGATCAACATGCTTACTTTGGCACTTCAAACTAGGGTCCCAAATGCCAAAGATTCTACGGATATGCCAGTAACTTGACTTCGTCTAAAGATGTTTACTCCAAAAGAAGAATCATTACGGTTACTAGACTTATAACCATGAAGAAGTATGACTACGGTCACCTGGAAGAGATTGAAGTTCGTCGAGATGATCAGAAGCTATATACATTTAAAGAAGGTGATTTCAAAAGACTACGTCTACAAGACATTGAAGACATGTTACTTATACTCATTCAACAAAAGCTGACCAATCTCACAATCGACGAACGATATGATTTGAATGTGGCATTACGTATGTACACTAGACGTATTGTTATCCAAAGGTGGGTGGAAGATCTTCAATTAGGTGTCGAAAGTTACCAAAAGAAGCTCAACCTCACTAAACCCTACACATACAGATCAAATGTCAGGAACGAAACCACATACACTTCATACTCAAACCCTCATGGAATAATATATGTGGATCAGTTCAAGAGAAAAAGATTGATGCAGGCTGGTGAACTCCATAAGTTCAGTGATGGTACGCTCAGTGATGTTCGGACTGCTCTGCACAACATTGTTGCGGGAATAAGAATGGAATACCTGCCGATGAGGAAATGGAGTAACTTGGACAAGAAAAGGGCTCGAGTTATGGTTCAGGATATAGAAAGTCAACTTTATCAAAGGAGGTTGATGCGGAATCTAAAGAAGTTTGTTGGTGGAAAGGAATACGGGAAAGATCTCAGGCTACTGGAAAGTACAATATGACTTTGTCATATTTTGTCTCAACTCATTTCAGGTCAATTTCTCGTATATTATAATCTTGTGAATATGTATATAAATAGTGTAGACTTAGAAAATAGGCTTATATAGTGTTTGAGTATGAATTTTCAAGAATTTCTTAGTAAATTCAAAAAAATTCAAATTATCATACTCAAACACTATATAATACCCTCATAATTTGAGGGGGACATTAAAAATGTTCCTATTGCGGCTTGTTAATAATTGGACATTCTTTCCCCGACAGCAATTATATTTGAATCAATTGATATCTAAAATATCAAGAGATTTAATATTTTTGATAAGGGGAGAAAATGTGATTAAAATATATGGCTAATAATGTGATTTTTAAGATCTTATGCGTATGCTTTCCCATATATGTGCTAAACTCTTTTGATTAATTGATGCACATATAAAGGGGAAGCAAATGGTTACGTGATTGGCTAAAATGTGGAAGTACCAAAGACCGACCATTTAAATTACTGCATTGAAGTTAAAAGGTGGTTAAGCTTAGGTATTCATTCCCATAATCCAGCTAGAACCGGAGGGATCTACCTAGGGATATTCCACTAGATGGTGTAGTAGTGCTTAGGTATGAAAAAGGAGTAAAAGTGAGAATAAGGGAATAGTGCCGACTGAGATGGAGCTAGTACTAGAACAAACCCAACAAGGTACTAGTTATGAAGTCTTAGTAAGCACTGAAGGGTTTAAAGAATTAAAAAGAAAAGTTAAGATAAAGGGTGAAAAGAAAGAAGCCCTCCTTACACTTAGGAAGAAACTGGGTTAATACATCTGCTGTCATGAATCAAAAGATGATTGCTGACATTGAAGACTGACATCATGGACCCAGTGATGCAATGCACAACCCTTCCTAGCCACTCAGAATCTCTCAAAAGATTTTTGTTTCATTTCTCATGGAGATTACACGCATTTCTATCAACTTTCTCACTCCGAGTTAGTTGGTATTAAAAAGGTGGCAATCTACTCCAGCCTCCGATTACTAAAACCAAAGTGCACTATTAAGTCTAGAGCCAGAAGAGATCATCCGTAAATCTCATTAGGACACTTGTCAAAATTATGCTTTTTATGTCACACAATGTGAATGACAAGATATATATATTAAGAGTCCTACGCATTATCCTTGTGATTTTGCTAGAACATCCAAGTGATACTTAAGTATTCATAGTGAAGATGGAAATCCTGCTTGAACCAACATCAAACAAGCTCATGGTAGGTGACTTATGTGATTCTATATGAATCAAGCTTGTGTCAACTGGAAAAAAACGATGATGCGATTCTATATGAATCAAACTTGTTCCAGGATATGAATTGACGATTGATGAATTTTGAAATGCTTAAAACTCTCGATGTGTCGCAAAAACACTTTAGCAAGTGACACGTCAATTGATTTTCAAATCAATTTTTATTTCAATCGGTGAGATAGTAACTCGTTGGTTCACTCATACCGTGTTGTCCGCTTTGAGACGTTCCGGATATGAGAACGGCTAGTACAGCTTTGAAACCCTGTCAAAAAGATTCTTTAGAATTCTATCTGATCACAAACAGTATTTATATTGATCAACAGGGAACCGTGGTTATTGCAACCATATTCAACGAAGTGACAAAGACACTTTCGTCCATATCTGTTGATTATCACTAACCTAAACCTGCGGGTATTCTCGATGATGGCAGTAGCTAGACGTGGACGAGTCAGATTCATAGCCGCATGCTCATACTCGACTAACATTCATAGAGACATCATGAAAGGTCAAGTACATGTTTCAAGACTTCTACTACTCTGATACCATATGTCTTTCTTGAAGCGACGAAGTATTAAGTTGATACTGTACGTCCTCCATAAAGTGACAAAGTATTAAAGTTAAAGAATATCAAGAAAGAAGACTACACACGCTTTCAATATCAAGAACAGTATGAGCATGTCGATCCAAAGGTCACAAGTGCACAAGATGGAAAAGATCACAAGTTGATGATAAAGGAGATTGTATTTTGCTGATGATTTCTAAGAGCTCAAGATCATATTTATATCAAGTCAAAGATGCAAGTCAAAGCCTAAAGTCAATGATCACTACAACATATCACATGTTAATGATTGAAGTTAAAGACTATGAGCTCAAGACTAAAGTCATGGCATAGTATGCTAGGATTAAGATTTTTTGTAAATTGGAGTGACCTCCCTTATGGGGAGATTGTTAGACACACGAAAAGTATCGGTCACTACCAATATAGTTAGTCGTAGCTCGTAGATTAATCAAATGTAATATTAGAAAGCTAACCGGGCCAAAGACACATAGAAAGCCCATAAGCAAAGTCGATGGCCGGTTACATATGATGTATAAATACCCTCTCTACACATGGAGAGGGTGTTGGTTGGTTAGTTCATTTACACATAATCTAATCTTTCTTTCTTTCTTACTTTCTCTCACTAGAACCTTCCTCCCATCTACTTTCTCTCTCTAGAATTTCTTTATAGTTATTTGGTGTTATAGATTACTAGCATATTCTACACTACTTGCCAACAAAGCTACAACTGATCGGGTACACTGCCTGTTAGTGTTGTTTTTAGGTAATGTCGGCAAAATATAAATGTAAAACTTGATAACAAATAATACCTATGCACAACAACACATCAAGTTTTTAGTGCCGCTGTCGGGGAGTGAAATTGTTAATTTTTATCTTTATTAGAATTTTAGTTTAGATTTAGCGTAATTTAGATTAGTTTAAGTTTCTGTGTTTTTGAAGCAAATCTCACCATGGAAGAATACATCAAGCTTGAAGCTGAGAAAGATCGTAGGCATGGTCAGACGTTTAATTAGGAAACTGCTACATACGGTAAGTTCAGGTATCATGAAGATATTGACTACTACAAAGAATTTGAAATAGATTTCCCGGCTATCGTCTTCAATGATGCGGTGACGACTGACCACAAGATCTCATCCGAACCCACGGTAAGTCCTCTCGACGACAATGAAATTGACTTTGGAATATCATTTGATGAATACGACGATCAAGATTACACTGTCATTTATGAGAAAAATTCATTTTCTTATAAAATAATTTCTGTCAGCGATTTGAAAACGGATTCAGAAGATGATAATGATGAAGTCAATAACCTTCTAATGGTGTTGTTTTTGAACAACTAAATAATGGTGTTGATAATATTGATACCCAATCCCATGGGTTCGATGAGGATCTTGAAACGAACCATGACATACATCGCGAATATTTCAATATGGAAGATTATTTAATGATCAAAGTCATGATTCAAAAGCATTTTCACGAAGGGATGCCATTCAATTTTATCATTAAGAATTTATATGTGTCGTTTGGCATCCCCTTAGACCCGAAGCGGTTTTATAAGGATGGAGTTTGCATGAGGAAATTATGGAGGCCAAAGGCTCAGAGGCACTAGTGGCTCAGATAGGAGGTCCACGGATTGCAAGAGAGCTTGGTTGGGTAGCGTGAGGTCTTGGACGCGATGAGCCGAGACTTTTCTAGGTTCACTATGTGGACGGTTGGTCGTATATCACAGCTGCTGGATGAGAGAGGGATTACCTACACGAGTTTTGTTGACTACCAGATACCATATCAAAGGCATACCAGATGAAGGACTGGTGAGGCCAGTACCTCGCCAGCCCCACACACTAAAGACCAGCCCGATCCTTGATCTCTTCCCCTGACATTCTTGGTTTTACCTTTTTGTGGACATGTTATCTATTTTGTACTTTGATTATATCGTGGTGTATCTAAACTTGATAGCTTATTATTTTGATAATCTGTATATTATGATATGACGTGTTTTGGTTTACTTTTGAAAGGTAGAATTAGTGAAGTCTGGCATTAAGTTTAGCAAACATTTATAGCAATGGAACTCGCAAATTGCCCACGAAACAATGAACAATCAAGCAGGGATGAGCGTGCATGAGATGGAATGAAGAGCTGAAGACAAGTCTAACTTAAAGACTTCACTGTAAACAAAAGTGCTTTCTGGGAGACAACCCAGAATGTTATTTTTCATTTTTTGTCGAGTCTGTCTTCCCAGACTTTCGATATGTCATATCAAATCTCAATGGATATGGCGTATTAATTGTCTGGATGTTATCCAGTCTTTACTTTTCTGCATTTTAAAACATTATTGTCAGATTGTCTATACGGCGTATTCATGAATATGATACGACGTATTTGGCAATCTGACCCGTACCTTAGATACTTTTTACAGGTCTCAATACGGCGTATCCTGGTTTTGGGATACAGCGTATCAACTTCCTATACAGTTTTTTGTTTTTGTTTTTGTTTTCTAACCGTCGAATACCGGAGATAGAATTGCACTGGTTTTCCTATATCTTATACAGGACCTTACTGAACGAAAAGGATGACTTTTGGTGGAGTATTTATATTTTGGAATTTTATGTGTTGTAGTCATGCTGTTATTCAGACGCATTTACAACACACAATCTTGCTCAGAAAAGCAACATGCAGGATCATACCGAGCAAATCCCAGGGGAGTTTCTTGTTCTAATTCTTTTAATTTCCTATCCTTAATGTTATATTTATACAACGAGTTCGTTGTATACTTCAAGTAGGGGGAGGGGAATTAGAACGCCTACTTGTCTATATTTTCACAATAAAATGCTTAAATTATGCCAAAATTTAAAAAAAATTCTAGCATACTTTTGTGAAATTATTAGTTACATAACCCACACACATAACCCTTGTTAGATATTGTGAGAATTTAGCCTTATCCATTTCCAAATGTTTACCCAAATTCCACAAAATTATGAGTGTGCCGGTGATGTTGTAAACTTTTGAACTTGGCTTGGTATATCTATTCGAGACCATAATAATAAGTATTATTTTAAATAGATGGAGTGACATTTTCTAAACTGGTAAATTTCTAGGATTACACTGAAAAAACTTATAGATGTTGTAATATTAACTAACTACACTAGTTAGTTAATCCCCATATAAACCCTTTTGTTTACTCTCACTTTTAGAGTAAGATTCCCCTAGAAAAACATGTTGAGCCATTCTATTCTATTCTTATACCAAATATTTGTTTTGTTACACCTTTACACCTTAGCCTACCCTATTAGATTAAGTCCTTAATCGGTTGCAATTTGATTTTGTGTAAAGTATTGTATTTCCTATGTCGCAATGCAAAATTTTCTATCTACGGTTAGGTCAGAGAAAATGCATAATGCAATGGGAATGTGAAAGTAGTGTATATTTTTAAATCTCAATTTTTTAGTGTATTTTACTATTTCACAAATCAATTTTTACATCCGAAGTATGGAGGAGAATGGATAAATTATCCGGATTCATTGTGATCGTAAAGATGGTGAAATTACACCGAAATTCTAGTGTATATAGGTTTGTTAGAAAAAAAATCAAAAAAAGTGATTCTGTAGAGTATTGTTGTATGTTGGTTGAAATAAACCAACTATGTATTTCTTGTATAAAAGTGGTCGATATCACCACTAATGTTGTAAGGTATGTATATTATGGATGATTGGGAGTTGACCGTTACGGGAATACCAACTAAGGTTGTTTTTATTGATCTATGATCAACACATTTATGTCTATAATTATGTGTATTTTTCATGGGCATGGTCGGGAAAGTACTAGCAACATTGTACCTTATTTGTTTGTACTTAATCTATTTGTTTTATTCTTTTTATTTAACAACAATTATTTTCCCTTTCCTAATCTGTAACCTTTAGTCTTACTCGAATGAGGATGCAAGCAATCACATATGTCTATTCTGTCGTTACGGACATGTATGTGTGATTTTGTCCGCCTTGTTGGTTTATTACTATTGTTGAAGGATTAGAAGATCCATACCCTATATCACTCTTTATCCTAACCCTTGGTTTTACTCGAGTGGGGGAATGAATGCAATCATGTATGTCTATTCCGTCGTTACGGATGTGTATATGTGGTTTGTCTCCCTTGCTGGTTTACGACTTTTTGTGAAGACTACTAGTCCTATTCTTTAGCTTATTTAAGTTAAGGAATGAATGCAACCATGTACGTGTATTCCATCGGTATGGATGTGTGTGTGTGGTTTTGTCGCCTTTTCTGGAATATTGGTATTGATAGAGATTAAATAGGGTAATCAAACCCTTGAACCTTTTAAACCCAATTTACCTTTGTAGACTTGTCACTCCTTAGCTTTAGTGGTGGAGATGTGTATCCTTGCCAAGCCTATGATAGAATACTCGTCACGATCGAGCAATTGAGCGAATTAGTTACATGTTATCACATAGATTTGTTGAGTGATTTGAGTGATTTCATCTTCCTATTACGTGAGGTGTTTGGTTGTGTACTAGTAATTGAATGAATAATTAATTAAAGGAAAAATCCTTGACTATGATTGGGATACATTTTCATAAATTTTCTAAAGTCTACTTAAGGAAAAGTAGGATTCAAGTGGGGGGATATTGATGACATCAAATAACGTCACTTTTATAGCATCGTTTATCTCATTTTTCTTACCCATTTTGTATAGTTATTGTATGAATGGGTACTCAATTGCTTAAAGTTGTTATTTGCAGTAATTATGGAGTAATTGGGGAAGTTATGCTAAAAGGCACACATTTTAGAGCTTAAACGAAGAAATATCAAGATACTGTTCTGACAACCTATACGCCGTATCCATTAAGGAAGATTCAGCGTATATGTGCCTGCACTTCACAAGAAACCACGAAGAATTAAAGAGCAATACGCCGTATCCAGAAAACTCTATACGCCGTATTGAAGGTTATTTAAAGATTCTAGAAGATATTGATCGTGGTCCCTACTCCAAGAAACCCCTAATACGCCGTATTGACCTCAACCAATATGGCGTATCGAAGATTTCCAGACACTATAAATACGAATCCCTAAACACGAGTTTAAGGTGTGCTTGAACATATTTTTGATACCCTAACCACAAAAGTCAATTTTCAAAAGGCAAGAAGAGCAAAGAAGGTCAAGTAACACGCTTAATTCCATAGGAAACACCTTGTAATCATCTATAATCTAATAATCGTTTGATTTTTGGTATCATTCATTTAACTCGGTTAGTTTACCTTGGTTGATTCGATTATTATTCTTGTATTCATTACAATGGTTATAGGCTAATACCTTTAGGTATTAGCCATGTTTATGAAGATTTAATGTTTGGTTTGTTTATCTCGATTGCTTAATTTATCGTTGATTGTTGATTATGTTTATCAATTTATACTCATTTACGTGCTTAAGTATGCGACCTATCATTCAACTGGATCTAGAAATGCTAAATATCAAGCTAGCTAGATGTCGGGATAGCTCTTCATATCTATAATTTATATATCTAGAATCATATGATCACAAATAATGGCCTATCCTTGCCATTGGTTTAGTGAACAAGTTGGACTAGCAGGTGACTTGAGATCAACAAATGATGTTCTGATTCCCTTGGTAAGGACTTGGACAATGGACTACTAGTATATAAAGAGTCGTTAAGCAGTAAGTTAGTAAAGTCTCGTTGAGCTAGGATTTAATAAGATCACCATTATTAATCTCCTAAGATAGATTATAATCAACAAAATCTTGCTTTATGTGGATGCGTTTAATTGTGACAAAATTAGCGTGTCTAGGTTTTAGGAAGAAGTACCGCCTAAATCTAGGAATGATATGCCCCTCGAGATAAGTTAATCATTGCACTAATAAACAAACCTGCATTTTAATCGGATTAATCATAGTTAATACAATTTCCTTAAAATTGGCTTGACTGCTCTTCTATCTTTTGATTATCTGCTTACGTGTATTATCATGTCTAAAATAGGTTTAAGTTACCACCAAAACTCGTACCAGTCTCTCAGACTGAAAACCCCCCCTTCACGTTAGAATTAGGTTTAAGCAAAGGTTTAACATATATTAGATAGATTAAGACTAACATAGAACTCTAAAATACTGATAGACTTAGGAATTAACGCTCTCGCTCTTAGTGATCGACACCCTACTTATCAACGAAGCTACAACTGATCGGGTACACTGCCCGTTAGTGTTGTTTTTAGGTAATGTCGGCAAAATATAAATGTAAAACTTGATAACAAATAATACCTATGCACAACGACACATCAACAACACATATTCTTGCTCATTTACGCAACATGGAAGATCATACCGAGCAAATCTCAGGGGAGTTTTTCTGTTCCAATTCCATAATTTCCTGTTTTTAATATTATATTTATACAACGAGGTCGTTGTATATTTCAAGCGGGGGAGGAGTATTAGAACACTTACTTGTCCTTATTTTTACAAATAATATGCCTAAGTCATATGAAATTTAAAAAAATTAAGCATATTTTTTGTGAAATTATCAGTTACATGACCCGCACACATAACCCTAATTTCTAATTATGAGGATTTAGCCTTATCCGTTTCCTAATTTTTACCTCAAATTTCACAAAAATATGAGTGTGTCGATGATTGTAGTAAACTTTAGAACTTGGCTTGGTATATCTATTCGAGACCACAATAATAAGCACTATTTTTAACAGATGGAGTGACCTTTCTAACTGGTAAATTTCTAGGATTACACCAAAAAGCCTATACATATTGTGATATTAACCAATTACACTGGTTAGTTAACCCCCGTATAAACCCTTTGTTTACTCTCATTTTTAGAGTAAGATACCCCTAGAAAAACCTGTTGAGCCATTCCTTTCTTTTCTTACACTAGATTATGTTTCGTTACACCCTTACACCTTAGCCTACCCTATTATATTAAGTCCTTAATCGGTTGCTAGTTGCTTTTATGTAAAGTATTGTATTTCTTGTCGCAATGCATATTTTCTATCTATGGTTAGGTCACAATGCAATTGGGAATGTGAAAGTAGTTTATCTTAGTGCTCGTGTAGTTTCTACTTTTACTTGTATGATCGGATATTAATTATTAAGATTTATCATGTTCGTGAAGTGGTGAAAAATACACTTTTATTCAGTTTATTAGTTTATATTGAAAAAAATTGGAAAAACAGAAAAATACAAAAAAAGATTGAGAGAGAAAAAAGGTGAGGTTTGTGAGATAATCGGTTCGTCTAAGCTTAACCGATTCTATTATTTATGATGATCGATTATTCGTTGGTATGTGTTATAAACCAACGATGTAAAGTTATGTTGTATATCATTTTTAGTTGGTCGCAATATAAACCAACTAGTGTATTTACATGTATCAAGTGGTAGATATCGCCACTAATGTTGTATAGTATGCATATTATGGATGATTGGAAGTTGGATGTTACGGGAACACCAACTAAGGTTGTTTTCATGAGAAGCATGAGTTGTTAAATTTATGTCTTTTATGGGTATGGTCGGGAAAGTAGCTAGCAACACTGTTCCTTATCTGTTTGGACCTAATATATTTGTTTTGTTTTATATTTACACCAATTTTCCCATTAATAATTCCCAATCTTTGGTCTTACTCGAATGAGGGACTGAGCAATCGCATGTGTCTCATTCATGGATTTGTCTGTGTAGGTGTGATTTTGTCGCCCTTGTTGGTGTATTACTATTGGGAAAGGATTAGTTATCCCCTACCCTATATCATTCTTCATCCTAACCTTTGGTTTAATCGAATGTGGATCTGAGCAATCATGTGTGTCTATTCCATGGATTTGGATGTGTATATATGATTTTGTTAGCCTTGTTGGTTTACTACTATTAATAAGGATTACTTGATCCTATTCTTTAGCTTATTCGAGTTAAAATCTGAGTAATGGGAAGTGTCGCAGTCATGGATTTGGGCGTGCATTTGTCATTTTGTCGCCTATTTTAGAATATTGGTATTGATAGAGATTGAAAAGAATGATCAAACCCTTAAACCTTAACCCAATTTACCTTTTTAGAATTGTAACTCCTTAGCTTTAGTGGTGGAGATGTGTATCCTTACCAAGCTTATGATAGAATACTCGTCACGACCGAGCAATTGAGCGAATTACTTAAATGTTACTTGATTCGGTCAAGATAGTCTATATAAAATATATTATATATCCTAAATATCTCAAATTAGTAATAATATAGTGAGTATCCCGCTTGATAAAAAATTGCTTGAGGACAAACAATATTTTATCTCCCGGATGTCGTATCCCGACGAAGTGTGAATTTGAAAACCTTGCTTCGGTTTGTGATCGTGTGCTTGAATAATCAATATTTTGGATTTGGTTTCTAAATCTGATAACGCAAATAGGAAAGCAAATAAAGGCACGCTAGACTAGAAATTAAAACAATTTAAAAACCTAACGACATTTAAAAGCAATTAAAGCAAATTAAAACTAACTAATTAATCAAATAAGACAAAATAAAACTCTAAAATTTCAAAATGCAAATTTCTTAAGCTAAATGTATTAAATAAATTTTTTAAAACACAGAAAATATTTTTTTGATTTTTTAAACTAAATAATACTAAAAATGAAATTAAAAATACTAAACTTAATTCTAATTTTTTTTTGAAAAATTATAAAAGTACTAGATACTATTCCTAAGGTTTATAAAGAAAAACGACTCAAAAAGCTTAAGCCAATAAGCTGGGAAAATTCGAATAAACTGTTAAGCTTAATTCCTAAAGTATCTATAACAATTAAAGGGTGCAAGTGGTTTATGAAAAAGACCCTAGGGCATAGTGGTAGACGTGTGTGTGTTGTGAAGAGGAGGTCACAGGTTCGAACCCTGTGACTTCCTTTTTGAAAAATTATTTTTTTTTCTTTTTGAAAAATCTAATCTATAAGCTAAAATAAGCACTTTTAATAAATGGACTTTTAGACTAAAGCGTATAAATAAGCTAGAAAAGACATCTTAAAGTGACAGTTTGAGATTTAAGCTAAATGACATTAAGCTAAGACTGTTTGGACATTAAGGACTCAATAAGCAAATAAGAAAACAAATAAGCTAAAGACAGACCTAGACTTTCACCTAATAAGCACTAAGGACTCAAAATAAGCAAAATAACATAAGCAGAAAAGCAAACAAATGTATTTAAGACAGCAGACACAAAAAGGACTTAAAGGGCTTTTTGCAAGATTTCAAGCTAAGTTTAAAGCTAAATAAGCCAAAAGAAAAAGCTAAATAACCTAAAACAGATTGAAACTAGTACTAGAAGAACACAAATAAGCTAAACTCTGGTAATTTGACTAAAAGATTATGCTAGAAATGAAGACTTAAAAGTGAAAGACTAAGCTAATATTTTTGGCTTTTTGACATTTAAGACAGATTTTAAACTTAAAAATAAGACTCAATAAGCAACATTTAAGATCAAAAACTTAAAACAGATAAGGAACTTAACTCAATAATCTAATATAAACTAGATTTAACCTAAAATAAGCAACTAAATAAGCTAAAATCCCAAGTTAAACAGACTGAATACTTGACTCTTTTTTACCTTTTATGCTAAATTACTATTGCAACTCAAATTTTTAAGACCCTAAACTGACTTTGACAATCTAAAAGCTTAAAACAGATTAAGATCAAACTATAATATGCTAACTCTAACAAAACTATTCCTAAATTAACCTATAATTTTACCTCAAATGATATGCATAACTAGACTCTTAATAACATTGACTTTTTTTTACTAGAATGCTTAATTGACTTTTCCAAAGAAAAACAACTCAAAACAGGTTTGTGATAATGCATTTGTAGTTCATTTTAAGCACAAAGACACAACTTAAGCATACTTTTTAAGAATTCAATCTATAAGCAAATTTAGAAACATAAAACTAGCAGATTTTGAGATTTTACTAAACTAACTTTAAATCTAACCAAAATTTACTCCTAGCCTATCAAAATTATCATTTAGACTTAATAAGAGCTAATTAAAACTGACTTAATCCTAAAAGTACCACAAGCAGTCTTAACTTAAGTTAAGACTGCTTATGCCAAACACCCCTTTAAAACTTGTATTATCATTTTTAAGCTAAAACAGATTGTTACAAGCCTTGATTTGCAAAAAACAGATGAAAAACCAGGACAATGAGAGACAAATAAGCAAACACCTAGAGGAAATAAGCACTAAGCAATAAGCTATACTACTAAGCTATTTTAACTAAAAATTTAATAGTTTCAATTAAAGCTTAAACTAAACACTAGACATATTAAGCTAATATAAGGCAAGATGTTGGGTTTCAGAAGTTTCTACAACTTAGTACTGCTACTTATACAAGTTACTACTGCTAGTTCTACTTAGTGCTACTGGTGAATAATGTTAAAGATTCAAGAAAATAGACTAAGTAGTTAGTAATGTTAGTCATAATTAGTTAGTACTGCCAGTACATTGTTAGTACTGCCAGTTAGAGTTAGTACTGTTAGTAGTAAGTTAGTAATGCTAGCATATATAGATAGTACTACTTAAGTGATATGCATGAGATATATTAGGAATAGATACGCATGATCACTTAACGCATTTTGTAAGTCCATTAAGGTTTCCTTGGTGTATAAAAGGAACCCTACGACACTAGTTAGATATACAAGTTTTACAAATATTCATAGTTAGTAATCTGTAACCTAGCAGATTAATAGTAATCAAAGTTCTGTTTTATTCATTGTTCTTCTTAGCAGTATAAGTTAGTTTCCGCATAACTTATATTGTTCATAGTCATTGTTTCTCTTGTAGTTAGTTTGGATCTATCCAGATTAGCTACCACCCTTAACAGGCTAGAAAGATCTATTCAGATTGGGATCAACAAGTGGTATCAGAGCTTGTTGAGAAACTCTGAGTAAGAAGAATCAAAACAGATCTGTTATAAACCTTTACCTTTCAGATCTATTCAATGGCAGGAGAAGATGAATTTCATGATGATAATCCACCACCACCACCACCAGTTACACCTACACAACAAGCCCCTCACACTCTGTCAACTATTAAACTCCCTATTCTGAAGAAAGGTGAGTATGACATATGGGCCATGAAAATGGAACATTACTTGGGGCATACAGATTATCCTATATGGGAAATCATACAAAAGGGAAATGGTCCAGTACAAGTCTCAACAGACACAAATGGACAAATAAAGGTTTTACCTCCCAAAACTGCTGAAGAAATTTTAGCTAGAGAGAGAGAAAGGAAAGCAAGAACCACCTTGCTTATGGCTATACCAGAAGACCATTTAGCAAAGTTTCACAAAATGACTGATGCTAAAGAAATGTGGGAAGCTATCAAATCCAGATTTGGTGGCAATGATGAATCTAAGAAGATGCAGAAATACATTCTCAAGCAACAATTTGAAAGCTTTTCTGTATCCAACTCAGAAGGATTGCACAAAGGTTATGACAGGTTTCAGAGTCTTTTGAGTCAACTTGAGATTCATGGTGCATGTGTCTCCACTAAAGATGCCAATCAAAAGTTTCTTAGGTCTTTACCTGCTTCCTGGTCCCAAGTATCTTTGATAATGAGGACCAAGCCAAGAGTAGATACTCTTTGCTTCGATGATCTCTATAACAATCTTAGAGTCTTTGAGTCTGATATTAAAGGCTCTACTGCATCATCTTCCAGCACACAAAATGTAGCATTTGTTTCTTCTAAAAGCACTAACAGTACTAATGATGTTAGTACTGCTTATGGTGTTTCTACTTCTTCTAGCCATAACTTACATAAAGAAGGACCTTCATCCTACATTGATGAACTCAAGTACTCTTTCTTTGCTAATCAATCAAGTGGTCCACAATTGGGTCATGAAGATCTTGAACAGGTTGATGAGTTTGATTTAGAAGATATAGACTTGAAATGGCAAGTGGCCATGATTTCCATAAGACTGAAGAAGTTTTACAAGAAGACAGGGAGAAGGTTGCAGTTTGTTGCTAAGGAACCAGTTGGCTTTGACAAGACTAAGGTTGAGTGCTTCAATTACCATAACACAGGGCACTTTGCTAGAGGGTGCAGATCAAAAGGAAATCAAGAAAGCACAAGAAGAGATGCAGGGAACACTAGATATAAATAAAAAGACAATGGGAGGAGACCTGGAAAATAGGAGGAACCTACAGCTTTGGTAACTCTTGTGGGGAAGGTGTTGATTGGACTGGTCATGCAGAGGATGAGCAAGAGAACTTTGCTTTGATGGCTTATAGCAATTCAGGCTCAGACACTGAGGTAACATCTTGTTTAAAAGAATGTGTGGAATCATATGCTAAACTTAAAAAATTATATGATGAACAGAGAGAACAACTTGGTGATGCTAGTATAGAAATTCAAGCCTATACTCAAGCTTTAAAAAAGGTAGAGGCTCAATTAGTTTCTCATCAGAAAAATCAACTTTGGTATGAGGAAAAGATTATATTTATGAAAATTTATTTAGATGATCAAACTGATGTGCTTACATATCATAAGAAACTATTAGCAGAAGCTATAAAAGAAAAAAAAGAATTAAAAACCAAACTTGAGAATTTTCAAAGTTCTTCTAAAGGCCTTAGTAAACTGCTAAATAGTCAGATGAGTACTAGGGACAAATCTGGGCTTGGGTATGGAAATCAAATACATGAAGGTGTCTTAAGTTATAAAAAAGAAGTTCTTGAAAGTGTATTTGACAGTAGGTCAAGTGATGTAGAAGATAGTTATGTGTATGATAGATTTACAAAAGTTGAAGGAATGCATGCAGTTCCCTCTCCAATGACAGGAAACTAGTGAATCTGATGCTAAGACTAGTGATTTTGACTCTTGTGAAACCAATTCTAGTGTAGAAACACTTGAATCTGTGCCTGAACCAGTTGTAGTTGAACCCAAAGTTGTTAGTCAACCTAAAGTTTGGTCTGATACTCCTATCATTGAGGAGTATGAGTCAGACAGTGATGATGAATATGTGATTGAACCTTTAAAAGAACAGGGAAAATCTAGTTTTGTTTTTGTTAATACTGTTAAGCATGTAAAAACTTCTAGGGAAACTGTTAAAGAAGAAAACACATGTAGTCCAAGTCCTAAAGTTAACAAGAGAGACTGGAATGGTTTAATGTCCAAAAAGCTGGGTTTGGGATATGGTTTCACTTAAAAGGCATGTTTTGTATGTGGTAGTTTTAGTCATCTTATTAGAGATTGTGACTTTCATGAGCAAAGAATGGCTAAACAGGTTGAATTGAACAAACAAAAGGGTAAGGGTACTGGTCAAGGGGAGAATAGTCCAGTATGGAACAATGTGCAAAGATTGAATCACCAAAACAAGTTTGTTCCAAAAGCAGTACTAACTAAAACTGACATATTTTTAGTTAATACTGCTAGACAAAATCCTTTTAGTCAAGCAGCAGAAACTAGTACTGCTAGAAAAGTTAATACTGCTAGACCCATTGTGAATGAAATCAGACTAAGAAATAACTTTTATAAGTCTCATTTACCTATTAGAAGGCCATTTAATAAATCAACAGCACCAAAAATAAAGTTTACAAATAATAAAGTAAATACTGATTGGGATAAAACAGTTAGTGCTGTTAGGGGCTATAGGGAAATTGCTGTTAAGGCCTCAGCAGGTTGTAATTGGAGACCTAAAAGACACTATTGGAGCAAAGTCTCCAAATACAATAGTGGATCAAACTCTAATAAAAATGTTAATTTTAAAGATCCACTAGGCAGACCCAAGTCAGCAATGGCTTGGGTCCCTAAGAGAAACTAATTTCTCTTATTTGATGTGCATGATGATCCACAAAAAGCTTTAAAGAACAAAGGAATTGTTGATAGTGGATGTTCCAGGCACATGACTGGAAATAAAGCCTACCTTGTTGAATATCAAGACTATAATGGTGGCCCTGTTGATTTTGGAGGTAGTAAAGGTTATATATCTGGTAAAGGAAAAATAAAAACTGGAAAGTTAGATTTTGAGGATGTGTGCTTTGTGAAAGAACTACAGCACTTTAATCTCTTTTCCGTGTCACAGATGTGTGACAAAAAGAACAAGGTTCTCTTCACAAACACTGAATGTCTTATGTTATCCCCTGACTTCAAGTTGCCTGATAAAAATCAAGTATTACTTAGAGTCCTCAGACAAAACAATATGTACAGTTTCAACCTAGAGAACATTGTTCCTACTAGAGGTTTAGCTT